>MU400781.1:0-44962 GCA_022578965.1 Xylaria sp. FL1777 | reverse complement strand
TTTATTTAATACTTTTTTAAATATTTTTTTTTTTGTTTTTTTTAGTTTTTTTAGTTTTAAAATACTAGTTAAATAATTATTAATTAATTATAATAATTATATTAATATATATATTAATTTCTGCTAGTTTATTTATTTTATATAGTTTATTTTAAACTTAAGTTTTAAGTTTACTATAAAATAAATAAAATAATACAAGCTTAAGTAATCTTAAAATTATTACTAATTGTTTAAATTTTATAGCATAATTTATTGCTACTTTTATTTGTTTTAAGCAATAAAGTGCTTTTTTTGCGTGTTTTGCTTTTTAAGTATTTTTAAATAATGTTTTTATTTAATTTTTAAACTTAATATAATTTTCGAAAATTTTTTTTGTTTTTAGCTTAAAATTAGTTAATTTATTAGCTTTTAAAAAATCTTTTAAAATAAATTAAAACTATTTTAATACTTTTTTTAACAAAAATTATAAAATAGTTATTATTTTTTAATTTTTTTTTATAATAGTAATAAAATATTATTTTAAATAAAATTTAACATAAATTAAAAAAGCTTTTATATTTATAGATTTATTATAAAACTTTAAAGCAATAAATTTAAAACTTTTAATGTTTAGCATTTTTAATATTATAAATAATTCTAATAATAAAAGTAATAGTAATAATAAAAAGTTAGGTTTTTTATTTTAAATTATTACTTTAAATATAGCAATAATAAAAATAAGCGTTAAGTTTGCTAATAATAATATTAATATTAGTTATAATATAATTATTTATTTAAAGCTTTAATTTATTATTATAATAATAGTTATTATTGCTGCTTTAATTATTATAACTAATATTTATATTAGTTTAAAAGTTATAATGCTTAATATTTAAGCTATTTTTTAAATTAAAGCAACTAGTTTGCTTTGTAGTATTAGTATTAATGTTAGTTTTTTTTTATTACTATTGCTTAATTTTTTTTTTTTTACTATTGCTTTTTTTTTAATAAAAATAACTAGTAAAAGTGCTAAAGTTTATTATTTTAATATATTATTAATTTTAAAGATTTTTAAAATTTTTAAACTTAATTTTTAACTTTTTGTTTTTAGTAATATAACCTAAATTTAGTTTTATTAATTATTAAATAAAGTTTACTTACGTAATACTATTTAATATTTTTGTTTTTTAAATATTTTTTTAGTATACTTTTAAAAGTTTATTTTATAAATTATTTATTACTTAACTTTTTATATTAATATTTATTTTTATATATTAAGTTCTATTAATTAAAAAGCTATTAAAATATAATAAATTTATTATATATTAATATAACAAGTTTGCTTTTAAGATCTTAATTTATAAATAACAATAAAATTCTTAATAGTAGTTCGTTAAAAAGGTTTTTAAAGTACTTTTATTATTATACATTAATAGAAGTTTTAAAAAATTAAAAGTAATAAATATATTAATGCTTAATAGTTATAAAAAATTAATAGCTAAAAAACTAAAACTAAATAAATAATTAAATACAAAAAATGCATATTTATATAAACAAAAAAAAAGTAAAAAAAATAGTAACTTTTTTTAAATTACTATAAGTTTAATAAACATTAAATTATTATAAGCTTAATAAGCTTTAAATTATTATAAGCTTAGTAAGCTTTAAATTACTGTAAACTTAATAAACTAAATAAGTTATTATATAACTTTAGCTTTAGCTAACAAAAGAAAAAGTGCAAAGTATATATAAAAGCATTAAGCCGCTTTAAAAGCTACCTTAGTGCTAATTTTATAACACTATGTAGTTTAAGCTTTTATAACTGCTTATTGTTATGCTTTTTTGCTATAACGCTAATTTTTAAAATAAAGGTAAATGCTTTAGTGCTTTGCGCTAAAGTATTATTAACTGCCTTAAAATTTATATTTATTAAGCATGCTAAAATGCTTAAGCTATGCTATTATTATATTGCTTATATTATAGTAATATATTATATATTTTTTATTGCTGTTTTTTTTATATTAACTATATAAAAACATTAATAACTTTTATGCTTGCAATATTACTAGCAAGTTTACTAAATGCTTATAATGCAAAAAAAGCAAAATAAGCATTAAAAGTAACAATTATAGTTTTATAAGTACTTTTAATTATATTAATGTTTGCATGTTTTTAAGCTTTATTTTATGCTTATTTTAATTATTAAAGTTCTTTTAATTTTAAGTATTACTAATAATTCTTTAGCTTAAAAAAGTTAATAAAGAACTTTAATTGTTTATTAAAGCTTATATAGCTACGCGTTGTTTTTGTATTAATAGAAATATTTAAGCTATACTTATAGCTAATATATAACTTTAAATTGCAATTAAAGAAGCAAAAAAAGCTGCAGCAAGTAAAAAAGCTAAGGATTTTATATAAATAAGCCAGTTAAAGGGTGTTTATATAACCTTTAAAAGTTAGCATTGTTATATATTTAGTAGCTAAAAGTTTTAATAGAATTTCGGTATTTAGTGCTTAATAAAGTTGCTTAATTACTTTGCTTTTTTATAATGTATGCTTTTTAACTTTTGTAGTTCTATGTTTATAATTTTATATTGCTGTTTTTAGTACTTTATTGTGTTATGTTTTACTTTAAAGTTTATAAACGTAAACTTGTAATAAGCAGCTTTTTTAAAACTATAAGTAGCAAATAGCTTTATAATAGCTGCTTTAGCTTCTGTTTTATAGTTATAGTAAACCTTTTTTAGCTTAAGGAAAAACCGGTGTTAATGTTTAGCTGTTTTTGCTCCGTGTTTAAAAGCTTTTATTTCTGTGTTTTTGCAGCTATTTATAACCTGATTAGTCTTTTAGCTACGTTATAATAGCTAAGCCTTCTTATATTTAGAACTTATTTAGCTATTCTACGTGCTTTTTTTAGGTTGCGTAATAACCGGTAGCTTAGTTGAAAATTTGTTTGCTTTTTTAGTGTGCTGCAGGTGTTTTAAGTAGTATATATAAAAACTAACACTTTTAACTTTGCTTTTAATGCAATGTTATTTTAAAAAAACAATAATAAAAAACTATACTTTATAGCGTTTTACTTTTAAAAATTTATGCTTATAAAAATAAACTATAAAATATATAATAAAAAACTATTTGTTATAATAAATTTACTTAACTAATAGCATTAATACTTTAAAAGCGCTAAATATTAAATTAAAATTTATTTAAATTATTAAAATTTATTATACTTTATTATTGCTAAAGTATTAAATTAACAATAAACTAAGTAAGCTTAATAATTAATAATATATTAGTTTATTATTAATTATAAGCTAAAACGGCTTAATAAAAAAGCTAATATTATATTACGTTTTTTTAATACTGTTTTAAAAAAAAAAAAATAAAAACTAGCTAATTAAATTAGTTTTGCAAAATAAGCATTTTTTACATAATAAAAAAACTATGTTTAATATAGCAGCATTAGTACTGCTTACTTTAAAACAACTTTATAGCTTTTTTATACTAAAATAGCTGCTAAAATTTGTTAAAAAAATTAAAAAAGCAGCTAAAAATAACCTAAAATATATAATTTAAAAGAAAAAACCCTTTAAAAATATAAAACTTTAAAACAACCTTTTATATAAAAAAAAACGCTTATAAATATTTATTACTATTTAATAAAATATAATAAAATCTAAATATAATATAAAAATAGCAAAATATATAAATATAAATAAAACACTAAAACTTATTACTTAAAACTTTTAATAGCTAAACATTAAAAAAACTATATAAAAATTTATTTATAAATGCTTTAATTATTAATAAAACAAAGCGCTATATTATATACTTTATAAACTTTTATAACTTATAAAACTATACTACGTTTTATAATAATTAATTATAATAAACTTTATTATAGATTTATTTTTTTTTAATAAATGTAATTTTATATAAGTAATAATAAATCTTTTTATAAAAATAAAACACTTTATTTTATTAAAGGTTAATAAAAAAAAAACTAAAAACTTAATTAAAATATTTGTAAAATTTTATTAAAAACTATATAATATACTTTTTAATATTATTTTTAATAAAAGTTTTAAGTTTATAAGCTACTTTTAAAAGAACTTTTTAAAGCTTATTAAAATTAAACTTTAAATAAGTATTGCTTTTTATTTTTAAACTAACAGTTAAATAAAACAATTTAATTAAATTTTTAAAATATACTTAAAAACATTTATAAATTATAAAATAACTAACTAAAAAAACTTTTTATTAATTATAAAATTTATATATAATAATATTATATTTATTTTAACTTATATATTTTTGTTTTATATTAATTATAGCTTTTATTTAATAATATATAATTTACTTTTAAATGTATTATATAATTTAGCTAGTAATTTATATGTTTACTAAATAATTAAAATTTATAAAAAAGCTAAACTATAATTAAATAAGTTTAAATAATAAATAAAAAAATAAGCAAACAAAAAATAATAAAAAATATTGCTTTATAAACTTAATTACTTAGTTATATTAAATATATGTTATATTAAAACTAAAAAGCTTGCTAAAAAACTTAACAAAAAAATGTTAAAACTTTTTAAAATTTAAAAAGTAATTTTATTTACTACTATTAAATTATTATTATTTAAAAGTTAAAAAATTTATAATTTATTTTATGTTTTACTTATTAAGCTTTATTATATTAGCAATTAAACTTTATTTAATTTTAACTAAGTTTTATAAAAAGCGCTTTTAATTAAAGCAAAAAACTATTAAGTAAAAAAAATTAAAAACTTTATAAAAACCTAAAAAAATATTAAATATTTAGTTAAATAAAAAAGTTAACTAACTAAATAGCACTAAATTTAAAAACTTTTTAATTATATATTTATTAATAGTACTAAAGCTTTTATATAAAACTTTTATTAACATAATTTTAGTAAACTAATAAACTTTTAAAGTTTAAATTAAAAACTTTAATACTGCTTAAAGTTAAACTTAAAAAAAAAAAAAATAATATTAAACAAATATTAATTTATAATTAAGCTTAAGCTATTACTATTTAAATTAGCATATATAAAGTTAAACTATTAGTTTATAATAATTATTTATAATATAGTTATATATATAGCAACTTAATAACTAAAGAAGTTCTAAATTATATAGCAGCTTAATAAGCATAAATAAGCTAGAATATTCCTACATATAAAAGACAGGAAAAAACCATGGCCTTAAGACCCCTAGAGAATTATTAAGTTGAATAACAATATAACTAAGTTCCAAGCCCTCTACTAGAGCTCTTGTCACAATAGCCGAATTCGAACGGCAATGTATGCTGAATGCCCTTCGTGAGCTCAAAGAGATCGTGAGCTTAGATGTCTACGTTGCTGTCAAGCTCTTTTGCGATGTCACTGATATCTATGGTCAGATATATATGGTGAAAGATATGACACCTAGGCTTCGGGAAAAGAAAGTAGATAAGATCAGACGAGGATCTTAGGCTAGCGTCTGAATATAATACGCTCAAATAGATTATTCGCCTTAACACACTTACACTGTTAACCCCTTTATTAAAACTAGGAACAACTAGAGCGCCTCGTCGATGCTTTGTACTTGTATGAATCTTTTCTCTGTCTGTTTCTCTGTCTCTTGACTAGCTGACTTGTGCGCTCTAGAGTGATATAAAACGCCCTTAAATATGTCTATAGAGTCAATATCTGGAATATTGATTCTTCGCTGGAGACGCCCGTAGCTAGCACAATATCCTTAGATAAAAAACACAGGCTTCTAACCCCCGGCTCATTATGCTTCAACGCGATATCTTCGTCGCCCTTGGTTATATTCATGCCCCTGACTGCTTATTTAATAATGCGAATGCTATAGGTTCGCTACCAATGAGCTTGCACAGACCCAGAGTCTTGGCTTCTATAAAGACACGGTACAGGATCTTTAACTAATATTTCCCCTTCTAAATATATAAGTCAAGCTCATGGCCAGGCTTAAGTGGGAGTTCCACTTAAGTATACTTACTACACACTTAAATTCATTTTATAGATTTAATTCTATTTCAGATCAATGCTGTAGAGGCACTGGAGTAAAAGATGTGTCTGGTCCCTCCGTGGGGGTTCTCTCAGTAGCCATCGCATTGCTACGTTTGCTATACAACAGTTGCATGGGACGCCTTCCGCCGTTTTTTGTGTTTCAGATGTCTCACGTGTACTTGAACCGGTTATGAATAATAGCCAGTCAGCGTGGCTGGTCGTTGGCACATGAGTACGCCATGCATAAGAGTAACTAGGTAGTTCACCCGAGTTTCTCAGCCTGCATGAGAGAGTCTCTATGTGGATCTATGCTCCCTTCACCAATAGCAAAAGAGTTAATAGAATAACCCCCTTCGCTAAGAATTAGTATGAGCAAGAAGGTCCAGCAACGAGGGGCCAACGGCCAAGCAAGCCTATGGTCAAGGAATGTTGCGCATTTTTCTGTGCGATGTATCTAAATAACTTAAGTTAATGCTAGTGAGTGGCCTTTGCTTTCAATTCAAGAGCAACGCTCGTTACGGGTAATTATCCTCTGCTTAAAATTCCGAGACTATTAACTACACAAAACAAAATCTAGCTCGCATGAGGAAAAAATTCAAATTTTCTATAGCCCTAACTCGAACCTGGCGCAGCCTTGATAGATTTCAACTGCGTTTACCGAGCTATCTTCTTTTCTGAGCTGCTTAGTCACTGAGTGTTAGGAGTTTTTGTCTCTAGAGTGAAGCTGGGTTGCTAGAGGATAGCTGCTAGTTTGTAGCTATAGGTAAGGGCTCAATATTATTGATTCCTGAGTCTCCTCCAAGAGATATTGACGGGAAATCAGGCCATTATATAGAAAATACTACGCAGTAGACTACCCCCACATTAGAGGCCCCTTTTAGCCCCCTGCAACCCTAGCCCCTAACACTCAGTGGCTAAGTAGATCTACCCCACGAACATCGCGGAGACGTACAATCGTTGAATGTTTTATTCCGCTTTCTCTAGTTATAAATAACTACTCTGTTATATTTCCTGTGAAATGTAGATTCAACTTATCTTCTTATATAAACAATGTGATTAACCCCATTTATATTCTACTCATACAGCTAAATTCAATACTGAGGACTTCCAAGTGTTTATTAACGCTGAGATGCTTTAAATATATGTCGCCTGTGCATAGGCTTCACGGGCACACGTTTCCCAAACTCACAGCTAAATAGTCTAGACTTTGCGTAACTCGTGCGCATTCGAATACGCTATGATTTATGATAGTGACACGATAAGAACCTAAGACATAGAGTCGATAAGTTCGTCATCGTGCAGTGTTTATCTGCTTGTCCTTAGCTGCCGTCCAATAGCTTGATCCCAACCAGTTTAGCCTGTCTTACTGACTCTAATGGCACGATTGTGATAGCGAAGCTATTGAATTAAAAACTCACCATGGTTGATATGATACAGTTTAGTTTCCTTACAGGTACTCTTTTGTCTGGTAGATATTTCTTTTTCTCAGCCGGCCAAAAAGTTGACTAATCAATGATTCGTAAAAACTAGCACAGCATTAAAAACACTGTGTTATCAAGAATACCCATAACGGCTGTATCGAAAACTTCACAGCGCGCGGTCATGCCCAAATCCGCTTGTTAGAAAGTGAATGAAAACAGTATACACTCATTTATCGCACAGGAAACATAAGGAGAGATCCTTGTTAAGTGATTCGATATTAAACACGCTGTACTAAGGCGTCTACTGACTTGTTATTGGTACTTGGGTCAAAAGTTCGGGGATCTCTCCGCAAAACCGGGGGAGCTGAGGGGGTTGGGGTACAGGAGGCGGGGGACCATACCGGCTGGTTGAGCCGAAAGAAAAGTATTAAATGAACTTTCCGTGTGCCCTTCCCACCATCATGACTTTCTCTTCACGTCAACATGGCAGAAATTCGGCAGGATGCTGCTCGTATCACACACTCGGATTCGGCTGATACCAGGATTCCTATTTCCGAGGACCTTGGAAAACCTAGTGTCGAACATAGTTCGGTTCTTGAAGTGAATGTAAAAAACACACGTATCCCCAATTGATACTCTTGGCATGGCTATACTAACTCTCGGATAATAGCTGCCGACATATCAAGATGCGAAGACGCGTAGAATCCTTCGCAAGGTCGACTATCGATTGATTCCAATGCTAACGCTTCTTTGTAAGTTGTCTTCTTAATGGTCTTTCTAGATATTACCTTCTAACAGGTCTGTACATTAGATTTGCTTGCATTCTTAGACCGTGGAAATGTAATGTGATCTGTCTTGCTATATAAAACGCCCCTATCTTCCTTCATCATGCAAGCTTTCCTGCCTCGTGGCTATCAGTATCATTGTTTTCTGCTAATGCTTCGAGTGACTCACTAGATTGGAAACGCCAAAGTTGCAGGAATGAATACTGACCTAGGTTTGTTCCCACCTGATACACTAGGGGAAACTCTCTAATGGACACATAGGATTGACTGGAGCTCAATATAATATTGCGCTGACGGTGTTTTTCTTCCCATATGCCGTCTTCGAGGTTTGTCATCTAGGTATCTGAATCTAACCGAAAACTTATATTGTATTCGCAGGTCCCTAGCAATATCATACTTAAACTCCTTCGTCCTAGCATATGGATTGCCATTTTATTGCTCGCATGGGGCTTGGTGAGTGATTACAGAAACCTATTTGGCCTGACTCTGTTGGTGATGACAGGAGCTGACAATACCAGGTGATGATATTTCAGAGTCTGGTCAAAAATTATGAGCAACTTATCGTCACGCGGTTACTTCTTGGGTTCGCCGAGTCTGGATTTTTCCCCGCTGCCACATATCTTTTGACAACGTGAGCCTTGTCTTTTTGACTTTCAATTATATGATCATTTGTGATATTTCGGCAAAGCCTGATTAAGAACTTCTATCATAATAGTTGGTACTGTCGCTTCGAGATCCAAACTCGAATCGCCATCTTCTTCTCTGCTGCATCCCTAGCCGGCGCCTTCTCGGGTTTATTAGCGTTTGCAATTGAGAAACTTGACGGCAAAGGAGGTCTAGCCGGTTGGCGTTGGATCTTCCTTCTGGAAGGCATCGTGACAGTCCTCGTTGGGCTTTGCATCCCGTGGGCACTACCAGATAGTCCGGCCACCGCCAGCTTCCTCGAGTTAGATGAAAAGGAGCATCTCCAGCGCCGATTGGAGCAAGACGCCGGGACATCCTCAGGGCAGGTGCAAATTGACGAGCAGTTTCAGTGGAAATTCCTTAAGGCCGCTCTTACAGAATGGAAACTTTATTTTGCCGTAATCGCGTACTGGGGAAACAGTATCTGTCTCTATGCTTTCACGTATAGCGCTCCTAGCATCATCCTTCAGTTGGGATACTCTAAAGCCAATGCCCAACTACTCAGTAAGTACATGACTGCATGCTCAAGGTGTCAAGCATGGCTAAGCCAAGTCTCTAGCAATTCCGATATACGTCCTCGGCGTTCTCAGTATCCTACTGTTTTCCCGTCTAGCTGATAAGAAGCGGAGTCGTTGGCCCTTTATGGTGATTCCCTTCTCTATTGCGGCTGTCGGATTTATCGCTCTCCTAAGCATTCCACATCCTAAGTACCCTGGCCTAACGTATGCGTTTCTTTTCACCGTCCCAGCTGGAGTCTATCCGCCTCTCGTCGGTATCCTGGCTTGGATCGGAAACAATCTGGCACCATCTTGGAAGCGAGCTGTTGGTATGGCGCTCCTCATCTCGCTCGGCAACCTGGGAGGCGCAATTGGGTCGAATATCTTTCTCGAAGAGCAGAACCCCCACTACTGGTTAGGCTACGGGTTCTCATTTGGTATTGTTATAGCATCTATCTTTTGCGTATCAACTCTTGCCTATGCTTGGAACCGCGAGAATAAAAGACGGGACGCCATGTCTGAAGAGGAGGTTCATGCGAAGTATTCGGAGCAGGAGCTATTGGATATGGGTGATAAGTCGCCACTGTATCGATATGTTATATAAAAGGGGTTTGGGGTCTCGAGTAGTCCGTTTGACGGCCTAGTAATGCTTCAAATTTTAATACATAGGCAGGGAGGAGAATAATGGCAACGCAGGCAGTACCTATAAGCATGATTTTGATTATAAACACAAGTAAGGGGCAGGGCATATATGCCTCAGATTTTTGTCTTTGAGTAGGTATTGAGCTATCATGCGTATATATCACGCGGATGCATTCTATCAAGACTAATTAGGCCTTATCTTAGGAGACGGCGGATCGCAGGACCTAGGGTACATCACCTGTATTTTCTTCTTCAGTCACCGTGGCACCTTTTATTTCTCATCTGCCTATTATTGATTGCTTGACGGCTAGGGCTCAGTACTAAGCTTATCGGTTATCATCTCTTTGTATCTTCGTTATAATGTTCCCTCGCGAATGTGGCAGAACCCTCGGTTCTAATACAGAGAAATGACCAGTCTATGCCTATCGCTAGGAGAGCTTCTCGGAATAAGTGAATGACAGAACTCAGATTACCCTTTGAGGTTGCCTTGCAGATAACCTCGGTTTAACAGTACCTTAAATATAAATTGCTACTACCTAACTGCATTCAGTTAAAATGTGAAAGTGGGTTTAAGGTTGGAGTGCCCTTCACAATAGACACCATATTTGAGCTGTTTTCGTCAGTCGTTAGTCTTGAATACATGCTCTTTGATTCAAACACAATGATTTTATTCTCGACTTTCAAGATCGACTTATCTAATTGCCAATCGCTTGCCATGGCTACCAGACCTCTTATATCATGCTACCTCCCTCCCAGCTCTCGGGTTCCGGGAGCTAGTAGCTCTCCGCACCGGTGACGTTAAAACGGCCCGTTTAGTTTCTCCGCCACGGAGAGATCACCATAGACGGTCCTTCTTAGTGCCAGATGCTTCGGCCGAGCAAAGAACGGAACTAAACGGAGATAACGGATATCTACACGAAATGAATGCTATAAAACTACCCCTCTCAGGAGTTAGAGCTTGAAAGCAGACTCAATTCATTAATCAAACTTTAGTTTACGCTCGGCTAGTTGATTTAATCCGATGGTGTAGAAGGTGTCCCGAGAAACGACTCTACTTCCTAACAAAACGAGCTGAATCATTGAGCTTACGCTATCAACAGAAGCGTCTTCATAATGCCACCTCGAACAATCTTGTCAGCAGCGCGCACTGCGAGCAGGAGCTATTCCACTAGACCAATAATCACGCTTGAAGAACACTTCCTCTCTCGTGCTGCTAGTGATACACAGCCCAACTCTCACAATGAGAGTTTCAAATCAATGCCAGCTCTGTACGAACAACTCACAGAGCTAGGCCCTAAGCGCATCGCGGATATGGACGCCGGCCAGGTTACTATGCAAGTCATATCCCACGCGCCTGGTGACCTGTCTCCTCCCTTGTGCCGGGATTGTAACGATCAGCTCGCGGAGGCCGTACGCTCCCACCCTGGCAAGTTTGCTGGATTCGCCGAGTTGCCCATGAACGAACCCCAAGAAGCTGCGAGGGAGCTTCGTCGGACGTGTTCCGGTGAGATGAATGGGGTGAAGTTTGTCGGTGCACTAGTCGACAGCCATACTGAAGATGGGTTATACTACGACGGTCCGGACTTCGATGCACTTTGGGAGGAAGCCACCAAGTTGGATGTTCCGATTTATATCCATCCAACGTGGCCGTCCGCGCAGCTCTATGACGCATATCAATCACCCAATCTCCCACATCACGTGAACATGTCCATCCTCGCCTTCGGATTTGGTTGGCACAGCGACGTCGCGAAGCATATCTTGAGACTATACGCTGGAGGTGTCTTCGACCGGTTTCCCGGGCTGAAGATTATCATTGGTCACATGGGTGAGATGATTCCATACATGCTACAGAGAATAGAGAGGGTGTCGTCACGGTGGGGCAAACAGAGATCATTCCGGGAGGTGTGGGACAACAACATATGGTTGACGACAAGCGGGAATTGGGCGTTGGATCCTCTAGCTTGCATTCTGCGAAATACGAAGCATGACAGGATCATGTACAGCGTGGACTATCCGTTCACGAAGAGCCCCGATGGATTAAAATGGCTGGAGGAGTTGGAAGAGAGCGGAATGGTTAGCGAAGATGAATTGGAAGGCATTCGTTGGAAGAATGCCGCCAGACTGCTGAGATTACCGGTACATGGGAATTCGGCACTTGAGGATGCTTGAACCGAGAGTTCTTCGGCGGCATCTATGTATCATAAATCTCAATGAAAGTACTCCTCTGTACAACAATATCATCAATGAAAATAACCTCAGCTCCTATTAGTTAGTGTTACTGATGCTCATGATCAATTGGTTTTATATGGGCTGCCTAAATACTTACTAAGTAATGAGGTTACTGATAAGCTAACCCCCCCTGCCACGGGCCATCTCCTCACGGGCTACTTAACCACCTGCATTTTATGCAACACGCGTATTTAATTACTTTTAAATAACTTTAGTACTTTTTTTTTTTTTTTTTTTTATACTTAATTGAATTGTTTTTTTTTTGCTTTTTATTACGATGCTTTAGCCGAAGGTTTTCTGCATTACGAAGTAATAAAAAAGAAAACCTTATGTTAACGTTATAATAAATAAAACGAAGTAAAACGATAAAATGAAAAATTAAGAACAAAAAAAAAAAAAAAACGCAGTAGCTTAATGTAGTTAGTTTTTTTAAAAAGGGTTAATTATATATTTTGTAATTTTAAGCGCTTTAGTTAGCTATAAATAAGCGTATAAAATTAAATTTTTAAAACAATTTAAAAAATTAAATTTTTAAAATAATTTAAAACATAAAAAAAACACATAAACAATTTAAAGGTTTAAAAAATAAAAATATAACGCGTAACAAAAAAAAGCAGCATTAGTTCTAAATAAAGCATAAGTTTTAAAAACTAGCATAATTAAAATTTTTAATACAGCTTTTATTTATTGCAGTTTTTATTTATTTACTGCAGCTTTTATTTATTATAGCTTTTATTTATTATAGCTTTTATTTACTATAGTTTTTATGTTTTTAAAGCAAAAAAAGCAGCATTAATTTTAAATAAAACGCAAGTTTTAATAACTAGTATAACTAGAATTTTTATTACAGCTTTTAACTTTTTTTTATATAAATAAAATTTTGCTTTAATAACTGCTAAAAACTATATTATTTTTTAATTGCACTAAAGTTTTTTAGCTATTTTAAATTTTTAAATAATAAACAATATTTTTATTTTAACTTATAAAAACAAATTTTATTTTTAAATAAGTTGCTTTAGTTAAGCTATAACATTTTATAATAAAACTTTGTTTAAATTTTGTTTATTTTTTAGCATTAAGCAAGTTTGTATTTTTTACTTAAAAAGTATTTTTTTTAATAATAACTTTTAATAAAGTTAATTTTTAAATTTAAGTTATATTAAAAGCAAAAAAAAATAACTTGTTTAAATAAAATAATATAGTTATTATATTGCTATTTTTAATTTTAATTTAACTTGCTTTTTATTATAAAAAATTTGTTTTTTTAGCTTTAAAAAAAAATAAAAAGCATGCTATTATTATTTTTTTTAATTTGCTAAAAGCTTAAAAAAAAAAACAAAAATTATATTAAGTTTAATTTAAACTATTTTTTAATATATTTTAATATATATTAATAATAATAATTTTTTTAACAAGCTTTAACTTTTTTAGTATTTTTTATTTAAAACTATTAAATATATATATTTTAATAGCGTTTTTTAATATAAAAATAAAAAGTTCTACTTTTATAAAATTTTATTTTTTAAACTACTAATAAATAATTATAGCAAATCTAACAATTTTATAAATAACTAAATTTAAATTATATTTAAGTTTAATATAAGTATTAATAAAAAAGTTTATTATTAATTAAAGTTATTTATGCTTAAATATTAAAGATTTTATTAATTATTTTTATAAATTATAAACTTTATTAAATATATTATTAATTTTTTTTTTATTAATTATTTTATTAATTATTTTATTAATTATTTTATTAATTATTTTATTATTAATTATTTTATTAATTATTTTATTAATTATTGTAAATATTACTGCAATTATAGCTAATATGCTATTTTTAACAATTTTAAATTTTAATTTAGCATATAAATAATATTTATGCATTAATTTTTAACAACATTTATAAAGTAGTACTTTATTAATTATACTATAAACTTTTAAAGAGCTTTTATTGCAAACATTAATTATATTTTTAAATAAGCAAATAGCTTTAATTAAAAAATTTTATTTTAGTATTATATTTAGCAAAAAGTAAAAACTTTTAATTATTACTAATAAAACTTAGCTTTAAACATTTTTTTAGCTTTTAAAAAAAGCATTATATTAAAAATTATTGTTATACTTTATGTTTATAAATTATTTTTTTTTATATAGTTTTTAAAAAGCTTTTAAAGCTAGCTTTAAAAATAATACTGCTGCAAAAAAGCATTTAAAGCTATTTTTTTGCTTATAAGCTTACAAAAAAAATAAAAATAATGCTTTTATTTTTTTTATATTTTTTAGCTTTTTTATAATTGCTTTTATTTGTTATTATTATAATAACTTAAAAAATAAAAAGATTTAAATAGTTATTTTAATAAAACATTATAAAATTATTAATGTATTTTTGCTTAATAGTTATTTTAAAAACTTATTATATTAGTTTTTTATAGTTTACTTTTATATTAAACTAAAATAAAATATATAATTAATAATACTTTTTGTTTATAATTTTTTTAACGCTATTTTTAAAGTTTTTTTATAGTTTATTTATATATATATTTTTATGCTATTTTTTTATTACTGCTGCTATAATTTTTTTTATATGCTATTTTTTAGCTTTTAGTTTTTTGTTTTTTTTTTATTTTTGCTTTTTTTGCTTATATTTATAAGCTTTGTTTTATAACATTTAATTGCTTTTTGTTTTTTTTTTTTTGTGTTTTTAGTTCTTAATGTTTTTATAATGCTTGCATTAATAAAAAAAAAAAAAAACAAACCGTTTAAAGCTTTTATTGCTTTATTAAGCTTATGTTTAGCTTAATATATTAAACATATTACTGCTAAATTATTGCTTTTTTTTTATAATATAAATAAGCTTTAAAACTATATTATAAAGCTAATAATAGCTATAAACTTTAAGTATTTTATTTATTAAAAAAAAAAATATATAGCGCTAATAGTTAAATAAAAAATAATAAGTAATATAAATAAGCTTATAATTAAACTTATAGCTTGCTTAATAAAAATTTTTTTTAAAAGTAGCGCTATAATATAAAGCTATATTAATATTTAATAATATTTTTATTAAGCATACTAACGATTTATTTTGTATTAAACTTTAATATTTTTTTTTGTTTTTTTTACTATAATTATTATGCTTAATATTGCTTTATTTACTACTTATATCTTTATAGTTATTATTTTTTTTTTGCTTTTAATTAAAATAAAATTAAATTATATTTATTATTACAATAAAAAAAATAATAATGCTTATTTTTAAGCAAAATGCTTATGCTAGCTAAAAAGCTAGCTATAGCAATAATAACTTTAGTAAATATTTTTTTAGCTATAGCTACTTTTTTTTTTTAAATAATGTTTATTTTTTATTATTTATTTATTTTAAAGGCACTTGTTTTAAAAAAGGCTAAATTTAGTACTAATATGTTTTTTTTTTAAACAATAAAATACTATAGCATAAAGTAAAGCTAATTAAAAAAACTAAATTTTGGCTTTTTTTATATTTGCTTATATTAAAAATATTAATAGAAACTTCTTTAGTACTAATTTATATATTTTTTTATTTATTTTTTTTTTATATATATTTTTTATATATATTTTTATATATAAATATGCATTTTTATATATATATATATATATATATATATATATATATATAAATACTTATTTATTTAATAAGGTTTTATTTTTTTGTTTTATTTATTTCTTTTTATTAGATTTTGTATTATATTATTTACTACGTATTATTTAATACTATATTTTCTAATTTTTTGTAATAATGTTTTAATAATATTTACTGCTTTTATTTAATTATTTTTTTTAATATTTTTGCTGTTTTTTTATTTATTAGTGGAATAAAATATGCAGCTATAAAATAAGCTAAATAAATATATAATTTTAGTGTACTTTTTTGCTGCTAATTTTATATTATAAAACTATTTTTTTTTTTAAGCAAATATACTATACTTTAGATTTTTTTTTTTTTATTAAACTAGTTTTTTTTGCTAAATATTTTGTTTTATTATGTTAAAATATTTACTTTATGCTAATTAAACTTATTAATAAATATTAAAACAAAAATATATTATTATATAATTTTAGTTGCTTTTATAGCTTTATTGCTAGTTTTGCTTTTTTTTTTATTTATATATATTTATACTTTTATATTTATATATTTAAGCATTAAGTTTTCTTTTTTTTTTTTTTTTTACTTAAGTATGCATTTATATATATTTTTTTTTTTTAAATATTTTTTAATACTATATTTTGTTGCTTATACGTTTTTTTAAACAACTTTTTTATATTACGCAATTTATAAAAATAGCATTTTTTAATTTTTGCTAAAAAGTATTATTAGCGTTTATATATAATAAATGTTTTTAAGCTTACATATTTAAAGCAGAAGTGCTTTTGTTTATTAGTAATTAAAATAGCAACTATATTTAAAAAGCTATAATGCTTATAATATATTAATAAAGTTAGCTAAGCTAAAAATAAAAATATAAGTTTACGTTTTTAATATATTTAAATATTAAAAACTAGCTGCTGTTTTTTGTAGCTTTAAAATTTAAGCAAACTTTTTTAGTTTAATTTTTATGTTTTAAAAATATAACTTTTTTACTAATTATATTTTATAATATAATGCTAATAGTATACTTAATATAGCTTATATATATAAAGCTATTTAAATTATTATATATTATTTAATTTTTAAGGTTTAATAATGTAGCATTAATACTTTATAACTTTTTGCTGAATTTTTTATAGCTTATATAAATTAAAAATAAAAACTAAAGCTAATTTTTATAAAAAGCACGCTTTATGTTTGCTTTAGTTTTGCTTAGTTTGCTACTAATTAATATTTTTAAAACTTTATAGCTTAAATAAGTAAAAATTTTAATAATATACTATTAGTAGTGCTTTTTTATATAGCTATTATTTTTTTTGCTTGCTATATTAATAATTTATTGCTTTTTTTAAATATTTGCTAGCTAAGCTATTTTAAATTTACTAATATTTAATTTTTTATATGTTATAACTTTTAAAACGTTATTATATATTTTAATTAAGCAATTTAAATGCTTTATTATTTGTTTAGTAAGCTTACTTTGCTTTATAATTATTATTTAGTTGTTTTTTAATATTTAGCTGCTGCTATATATTTAGCTGCTGCTATATTTTTAGCTAGCTAAATTTGTTTTATTTTTTATAATTAATAGCTAAACAAAGTAATTTTTTTTTATATATTATATACTATTAAAAAATATAATTAATTAGGCTTTTTTTGTTAAGCTAAAGCAACTAAAGCTATTAATTATGTTTTGTTTTATTAGTTTAGTTTATTATTTATTTTAGTTTTTACGCAAAAAAATATATAAAAAAAGTAAAAAAAAATAATAAAGTTAAGCAAGCTTTTAAACTATATTTGTTTTTGTTTATAAGTTTATAAAACTTAGAAGTTTTTAAAGCATATATATTAGTAATATTAAGTAATAAAAAAAATAAACTAATTTTTTATACTATATTACGTTTATTTTGTTTTTTATTAAAGCAAAAAATTATAAAGTTAGCTTTTTTTATAATATAATGCTTATTTTTATTATTTATTTTTATTAAAAACTTATATATACTAAAGTATTATATAACTAAAAAGTTAATCTAACGTTTTAAGTTTTATAAAAAACTATATTAGTTATTATATATTATAACTGTTTGCTAAAATAAATATATAATTATAAAGCTTTATTACTAAGTAGCTTTTTTTATATTATTTTATAGTTAATAATACTATATATTTATTTTATTATTATTTTGTGTTTTATTTTTTTTTTAATAGCTTTAAGTTAAAACTTTTATAACTATAGCTTTTTTAAAACTTAAAATAATTTTTATGTTATTAAAATTAAAGCTATAGCGTTATATTTACGATTTGTTATTTATTTTTTTTAATAATAATTATATTTTTTATAAAAGCTTATTATATATTTAAGAACTTATAAAGTTTTTTTTTTTTAGTAAACTATATACTTTTAAACGTTTATGTTTTTTTATTTGTTTTTGTTTTTTTTTTAAAGCTTTATGTATTTTATTAGTTTTTGCTTTGCTTTAAAACGTTTTATATACTTTATTAATTTTTGTTTTTTTTTTAAAAGCTTTATGTATTTTATTTGTATTTTTGTTTTTTTTATAAAGCTTTTTTTTTTTTTTTTAGAAAAGGTTTTTTATTATAATGTTGTTTTTTTATATGTTTTTATTATTATTGTTTTCAAGAAAAAAA
This sequence comes from Xylaria sp. FL1777, assembly GCA_022578965.1. Taxonomy (NCBI): domain Eukaryota; kingdom Fungi; phylum Ascomycota; class Sordariomycetes; order Xylariales; family Xylariaceae; genus Xylaria; species Xylaria sp. FL1777. Next base: position 26,410 of record MU400781.1, on the reverse strand, counting down.
AATTAATAGCGCTATAATACTTTTTATAATTTGTTTAGTTGCTTTTTTATTGCGTTAGTTACTTTTAAGTTTTTTTAAGTTTATAGTAGCTTAATTGTAAAGCTTTTTTATAGCTGCTTTTTTTTTTTTTATAATAAGTTATAACGCAGAACTATATATTAAAAAGTTTTCTTTTTTTTTATACATTTATAAAAAAGCATAAAAAAGCTTAAAACTTTTTTTTTATATAAAAATACTTTTAAACTTATTTTTTTAATATATATTTGCATTATTATAGCTATTTTATATTTTAGTAGCTTATTATATTTTTTAAAAGCTTTATTTTTGCTAAGCTTTTGCTTAGTTATAGCTAAGTAATTATTGCTTATTTTAGTTTAAATTTATATGCTTATTTATTTTTTTTTAAGCGTAATTTTAAGTTTTTTTTTTTTTAATTACTTTTTTAGCTAAAAGTTTAGTTTTAGCGTTAGATTTTTTTTAGCTATGCTTTTTTTATTGCTTATAAGTTTGCTTTTAAGTTAGTTTTTAGCTTTTTAAGTTTTTGCATTTTAAATAAAAGTTTTAATTTTTGCTATTATTTATTAAATTAACTTTTTTATAGCTAAGCTTTTTATATAATGCTTATAAATAGCAAAAAAACATTAGCTAGCTTGTTTTTATTAAAGCTTGCTTATTATATAAGCTAATAAGCAAGCTTTTTTGTTTTGCTTAGTTATTTGCGCTTTTTTTGCTTTAGCATAAAAAGTATTAATGTTTTTATTTTTATTTTTAGTATAAAAGCTATATAAGCTTTAGTTTTTTTTTTTTGCTTTTTTTTATTAGCTATTATATGTTTTTTTTTTTTTTTTTTTTTTTTTAGAAAATATTTATACTTTTAATTTTTTAAAGTTTATAGTAATATATAATTAAATATTTTAATAGCTAAAATAGCAATATATATATTAAGTAAGTTAAGCTAACTTATAATATAAAAAAGCTTTAGCTTAAGTTTATTATTAATAAGTTTGCTTAAAATAACATATTTTTTAATAATAAACATATTTATATTATGTTTAAAAGTTAAACAAATAAGTATAAAAGTAAAGCTATTGCTTAGTTTATAGTTTTAAAGCTTTAAAAAAAGAAATATTTTAATGCATAATTTTTATAAAGTAGCATATATTATAGTAGCGTTTATATATAGCTAATTATTTTTGCGTAATTTTAAAATAGCAGCAAATTATATAAATATAATAATAGCTAACATAATTAAATATTTAGTACTAAAGCATAAAGCTATAAATATATTATATTAGCTGCTTTTGTTTTATTAAACTTTTTTAATAATAATAAAAATAATAGCTTAAATAATAACGCTAAAACTTTTAATAAGCGTTTTATTATAAAAAAAACTAAAGTTATAGCTATAATACTAATGCTTTAAAAAAATAACAGAAATATTACTGCTTTTAACTGCACTTTTATAAAAACAGTTATTAATATTTTTACTATTATAATAGCTTTTTAAGCTATAAATGCCTTTATTTTTAGTAATAGTATAAGTATTTTAGCTATACTATTTTTTAGTAAAATATTTAATTATAAAGCTTAAATAAGCATTGCTTATAGCACATAGTATTATTTTTAAGCTATTAAATTTGCTATTAATTTAACGTTTATAAAAAAAAAGTTTAAAATTAGCATAAATTCTTTTTTTAGCTTTATAAATAATTATAGCTTTAATAAAAAAAACTTATAAACTTAATTAAACTTTATGTTTTATTTACTTTTTATATTTAGCATAATTCTTTTTAAACAAATTATAAACTTTTGTTTATATAAGCAACTTAAGGTTTAAATTGTTTAATAAGTTTTATATGCTTAAAGTAATTTATTTAATAATAATAATAAGTTTTTAGTTATTATTTTTATTTAAAAAAACTTATAAACTTAATTAAACTTTACGTTTTATTTGTTTTTTATATTTAGCATAATTTTTTTTAAATAGATTATAAGCTTTTATTTATGCAAATAATTTAAAATTTAAATTGTTTAATAAATTTTGCATACTTAAAGCAATTTATTTAATAGTAATAGCAAGTTTTTAACTATTGTTTTTGTTTAAAATTAAATAGTTAAGCTTAAGAATTTTTTACTAAAAATATTTTAAGGTTTAGATTTTTTAGTAAGTTTTACATGCTTAAAGTAATTTGTTTGTTTAATAATAATAATAAGTTTTTAGCTATTATTTTTGTTTAAAATTAAATAGCTAAGCTTAAAAGTTTTTTGCTAAATAATTAAATAAAAAATAAATAAAATAAGTTAATAGATATAACTATTAAACTAGTATTAAAAACAGCAACAAAAGCAATTAGCAAAAAGAAAAAAAAAAAAAAAAAAAAAAAAGCAAGTAAAAAAAAAAAAGCAAGCAAAAAAAGCAAAAGTGATTTTTTATTAATTTTAAAAAATAAAAAATTAAATAATAAAATTTTTAAAAAAAAAAAAAAAAAAAAAAAAAAACAAAAGTAGTTAACTTTATAAACTAAAATATTTTTAATAATTATAAACTATGCTTTATATATTAAAGCACTTAATAAACTTAAAAAAAAAGGCGCTATTATGTTTTAAAAATAAAGCATTTTAAAAAAAGTTATTTTATTAAGAATTAAAGTTGTAGCAAGGTAAAAAAAGCTTAATTATAAAGAAATAATTTAATATTTATTATATAAAAATAAGTTTTTTTTTAATACTTTTTAAAAAAACTTAAGAATTAATAATATTAAGCTTTTATTTATAACTATAATTTAATAGCTATTTTTTTATAACTTAACTTTATTTTAAAAACAAATATTTTTAATAGCGTGCTAAATAAATTAAGCTAGCTTATAATATAAAAAAGCTTTAGTTTAAGTTTATTATTAATAAGTTTGCTTAAAATAATATGCTTTTTAATAATAAACATGTTTATAATTATTATGTTTAAAAGTTAAGCAAAAAAGCGTAAAAGCAAAGCTATTATTTAGCTTATAGTTTTAAAGCTTTAAAAAAAGAAGTATTTTAATATATAATTTTTGTAGTAAAGCGTATGTTATAATAACGTTTAAAAAAAGTAAAAAAAGCTATAGCTTAAGTGCTGCAAGCTTTATATGCTAATAGCTAATAGTGCAAATTTTTTATATATAGCTAATTGTTTTTGCGCAATTTTAAAATAGCAATAAGTTATATAAATATAATAGCTAATATAATTATTGCTATAAAAAAAGCTAGACTTTATTATTAATGTATAGCTTTTTAAAAATTATATATAAACATAAAAATTAAAACAGAATTATTATAGTTTTTTGTTTAAGCAAATAAAACAAAAGTACTAAAAAGTAAATAAAATGTATATATAATAGCTAAAAAAAAAAGAAAGCAAAGATAAAAATATATTTAAGTATGCAAAAATAAGTAATTTAGCTAAATAAAAATAATTAATATAGCTATTTAAGCTTGCATAAAAAAATTAACTATAAGTAAACAATAAATAAGCTAAAAATATAGTTAATATGTTTTATTATATTTAATAGTTTTATAATAAGTTTTATTAATATAAATAATTATTATAAAATAATGCTATTGTTGCAAAATTAATAATAATAATATATATTATATTTAATATAATAATAATTGTTTTAAAAATATAAGTTTTAGTTAAATAAAGTAAATTAAAGTATATTTATTATTTTTTTTATTTATTAATTTTATTATATATTATTTTTTTAACTTTTAGTAAAATTTATAGCAAAATATATAGCTACTTGCTTAAAAATTATTATTATAAGTAAGTATATAGTTATACTTAAGTATAAAAATTAATTTTTAAATTATTATTTTATATAGTATAGTAAAGCATTAAAATATAATAGCAAGCAATAAAAAAAAAAGCTAAAAATAAGTTTTATTAGCTATATATTTTTTTAATGTTTTTAAATAACTTGAAAAATTATATAATACAAAATATAATATTAATAGTAGCAAAAATATATATATAAAACTAAAAAAAAAATAAAAAAAAAGTTATTAAAAAGCTTAATAAAATTAACATTTTAAAATATTGGTTTAATAGCATTGTTTATATTTAATATATTTCTAATAGTATAATAGCAAATTAAAAAAAATAAATATTTTTTTTTTTTAATTTGTTTTAAAGCTTTATATAACTTAAAATATATATTATAATAGTTTAGCTTTATTAACTTAATAAATATATAATAAAATATATTTTAAAAATAGTTTTAAAACTTATATAAAAAATTAAATATACTAGTATAAATGCAGCTAAATATAAATAAATATAAACAAAAGCAAAATTAAAAGTAAATAGTAATATTATATTATATAAAATAAGTAGTAATATAGCTATAATAATAATATATAACAAGATTTTATAATTTTTTTTAATATAATTTAATAAGCAAAAAATAGAACTTATAGCTTAAAAAAAAAAACATTTATTAATTTATGCTAAAATATAACAAAAAAATCCATTATTTTTTCTTTTTAATTATTGCTTTTTTTTTATAGGCTTTTAAAATATTACGTTTTAAGCAATATATAATTATAAGCAACATATTATTTTTTGTATTTTTGTTAGTTATACAAGCCTTTTTACAAAAATTATACATAAAAGTAATAGCTTTATTATTATTATTTTTATTTAGAGCTAAATTAAAGTTAATATTATTTTTATTAGTTGTTTTTAAATTAGTAGACTAAATTAAAAATGCTAAAGTATTTATATTAGTAATATTAAAAAATAGCGTTATATTTAAAACGTTTATTGTTAATATTGTTATTTTAGTAAAGCTTTAATTAAAAAGTATATAAAAAATACTTTTAGTTTTAGCATTAACTATATTTTTGTTTTTAAAAATAAAGTACTTAAAAAGTATTAATATAATAAGCAACTAAATAATAAATAAGCTTTTATTAATAGATTTTATAATCTAAAGAGTATAAAGCAAAGTTTTAGTTTTTAAGTTAGCTATATTTTTTTTAATAGTAGTTATAATTATACTAGTATGCTTTAATGCTATAATAAATGCTAATTATTTTTAAATATGCTTTTAGCAATATAATAGTAATAAATTAGCTATAAACAGCAAACTTAGCTTTTTAGTGCTAGCAAACTTAATTATATTAGCTATAATACAAAATATAAAGTTTTTTTTATTTTTACTAATAATAAAAATTATTAAGTTTATATTTTTAATATTTAAGTTCTTTTTGTTGCAATTAATAAAATTAATAATATTTATTATATTAATGTACTAATAACAAATTGCATTATTAAATACTTTTTTAGTAATATGTTATATTAAGCTAAGCATATAAATTAAAGCTAACGTTAATATTTATTGTTTTTTGTTAACTTTAATTAAAATAATAATAACTATAAAAGCAGAAATTAAACTTTTAGTTTTTAAGTTATACTATAAAAAACAAATAAAAAAAAAATTAATGCTTTTTGTTTTTATTTTTAAGTAAGTTAAATATGTATATAATTTATAACATTAATTATAGTTGCTATAAAAAGCTAATGCTAATTTAAATCGTTTTGTTTAATACTAAAAATAAATATACTAAGTTTTATAAAGATTTTTAAATAATCTAGAATATTACTTATTAATATAGTGTTTTTATTAGTTTTAAAGTAATTTATTTAAAACAAAAGTTAATATAAGCAAAAAAAAAACATATTATAATATATTAAGCTGCTTGCTATAGTTATTTTATATTAATATATGCTTAACTAAATAAAAATAATATTATATACTAAAGCACTATATTAACTAATAATTGTTTTTAAGTAGTTAGTAAACTTAAGTTTTATATTATATTTTATATTTAGGTGGTTTTATATATTATAAGTTATATTGTTAAACTAGCTTATTATTATAAAAAATAAAAAAAATAATAAAATATAGTTATAATTTATAAAAAGAAAAAATTAGTTATGTTAAATTTATGCTTTTAAATTTATAATAAAGTTTAAAATATTCGATAAAAAAAAATAAAAGCTATAATAAAAGGTGTAAAAAAGGCAATAAAAAAACTATTATGTAGTATAGTTATCTTTAGAAAGGTTATTTAATGTAAATATATATATATATATATACGCGTATAATATTTATTAAAGAAATAAAAACATACTAAAAATTATATTTTAAAACTGCTAAGTATAGTATATTAAGTATAAAGCTAAAAGTTTAGCAAATAAACTAATAAAACTAGTTTTATAAATTTTAAAAAGATTTAAAAGCTATAACTTTAATATAATATTTTATAAACTTTAGTAAAAAAACATTAAATTACTTTTTTAAATTTTTAAGCAGCTAAAAAAAAATTAAAGTATAAACTATAATAAAAGTGCTAATTATGCATAATATTTTACTTTTTATAAAGCTAAAGCATTAGTTATTATTAAGCTACTTATAATATTTTAGTTTTAAATTAAATAAACATTTTTAACTAAGTTTAATTTATTATTAAGTATTAAAATTACTATATATATTAATAAAGCTTTATAATAGTTTAGTTTATTAGTTATTAGCTTAATTAATTATTTTAAAAATATTTTATATAAATTTATAAAATTAGTTATATAGTATTAAGTTATTTTTAAAAGTATAGTTAAGCAATAAATATTTATAAATGCTATAATATAATTGCATAAAAAGTAACTAACTTAAAGGGTAAAAACTATAACCTAAAACAAAACTAATAAAAATAAACAAAAAAAAAACAAAAAAAAATAAAATAAAGCAATAATATTTATATTACTACTATTTAAAAAGCTTATATAAAGTAAGCAAATTAAACTATTAATAAAATTTATTATTATATAAAAATATGTTATAATAGCTTTTATAAGTTTATAAACTTTAAAACTTCTTTTTTACTAAGATTTATAAATTTAATATTATATAATATATAATTAAAATTTAACTATAAACATAATATATAAATAGCACGTGCTATTTTATAATATTATTTTATTAAAGAATTAACTTTTAAACATTAAACTAAGCATTAATAATATATAAATATATTAAAACAATAAAACAGAAAGCATTAATTTTTTTTTTTTTTTTTTAAAAGATCTAACTATAAACGTTAAGCATTATTAGCATGTGCTATATTATAATTTTATATTTAGTAGCATATACTATTTTATAGCTTTATTTTATTTAGTAGCACATGCTATTTTGTAGTTTTATATTTAATAGCGCGTGCTATTTTATAGTTTTATTATAATAATAAAACAAAAAGCATTAAATTTTCTATTACTTATTTATTGTTTAAAAATAAATTAGCACTTTTTTATTGTTTTTTATTTTTTTAATTTAAAAGATCTAAAAGCTATAAAACTACGTTATGCTAAATATAATTTATTAATTATGTTATTTTTAGGAATTTTAGGCATAGGATTAATATTAATATATATTATTATAATACTAAAAGCATATTTAGTAAATTTTAGGTTTAAAAAAACAATAAATTAAAATTAGATTAATTTTAGTATTTAAGTTAAAAAATCTGCATTAAAAGTTACAAATAGTTTTACTTTCTAAGCTTTTTTTATAACTAAAGTTAAGCTTTTAAAAGCTATAATAACAATTAAAATATAAAAAAAGTATAAAGTTTAATTAAATAGCTTTAAAGGTTATTTTATTTATATATTATTAGCAATAAAATTATATAAAATGTTATATTTAATTAAATAATAGTTAATTAGTTATATAATTAACTATATTAATATAAATAATTTTATTTAGCTAGTATTTTAAAAGGTTTAAATAAATAATTGCTATTATTTAAATATTATTAAGTAGTTATATATTTTATATTAAATACTTTAATAATAAGGTTAAAAAAATATAAGTGTTACTTTATGTTTAAAAAAAGTTAAAATATAGTTTTATTAAAACTTGTTTATTTTTATGCATTTATGCTTTATATTATTATATAATATAAAGGGTTTTATAAAGTAATAAACAGCTAATAAATTATTCTAGATATAAAGGCATATAAAGCTATAAATTAAACTAAGTTTTTTAAAAGAATTTAAAACTGCGCTAACAAATGCTTTTTTGTTTAAATTTAAACGTTGTTTACTTTTAGGTTTATTGCTTAAATACTAAAATTTTATAGCTTAATTATTTAAACATAATTTAAATAGCTATTGCATTTTTAAACTTAGTTTAATGTTATATTATAGCTATTTTAAATTAAAGTATTAGTACTATTAAATTTAGCGTATTTTCTATAAGTAATAAAAACTATAAAAATGCTATATAAAAATAGTTTATATTACACTTAATTTTTAACAAAAGTAATTAATATATAACTGTTTTTTTTTCTTATTATATAATATTAACTTAACTATTATTTATATAATTAGCATAATGCTTTACTAAAAAACTAGTTGTAACATTTTTGTTGTTTAAACTTTGGACTTTTTTTAGTTTAATAACTTATTACAATATAATAATTTATAGATACTTTTGCAACAGTTTACTTAAAATGTAAATCTTTAATGCTTTTAGATTTGCTAATATATAAATTATTAATATAAAAAAGCAAACTTTAAATACTTTTAATTTTGTAGCGTAGCTTACTAGTTGTTTAATTCTTTAGAATTAATTAAACAAATTTGTTTTGTTTGCAAGTTTTAAACTATAAAAACAAATGCGTTTTACATTATTTTTATTTTTTATAGCTAAAAGTTTTTTTTTGTTTAATTTATTAATAACGTTTAATGTAATTTTAACTTCTTTATTGCTAAACTTGCTTTTTTATTATTATATAATGTTTTATTTTGCTTTAAAAAACAATATTAGTTAAAAAAACTTTAAATTATTAGCAATTATTATGCTAGGTAAAACAGTATTAAAACTTAGTATGTTTAATTTTAAGATAATTCTTTTGTAAAGTTTTATATAATAATTATTTTATAGCATAACTTTTTGTTAAAGTTGCTTATAAAAGAACTAAAGTTTTGTTTTAATATATAAACGCTATAAAAAAAAAGTACAAATATTGCAAATTATTTAGTATTAATTTTAATTAGTATAAACTAATTTAACCTAACTATTAAGCAAAGATTATTTAACGCGCGTAAAATGCTATAAATAATACTTATTTTTTTTTTAATTTTTGCGTTGTTTGCTAATAATATTTATGTAATAATTTAATGCGCTAAATTAACTAAGTTAATAATATTAATTTAAACTAAAACGAAAATTTTGCAAAGGTTATTTAATGCTGCTTATGTTTTTTATATACTATAGAAACTAAAAAGCAGCTTATATAAATATGCTTATTTTGCATTAGATTTATTAATGCTAAATAAATGCTAAAGTATATTATAGCTAATTATTTTAATACGGGCTGTTTTTATTAATATTTTGAAAAGCTATGTTGTTTTAGTTTTTAATAGGCCTGCATAAGGGGTCAAACTAGTAACCTTTAAAGAAAAGTCTATAAGTAGCACTAGCTTTATAAGCTAAGCTACATACTATAGCTATAAAAATAGGGCATATATGGCCTATGCTTTACACTTACTATAGAAATACTAAATTAGCTAGTATTATATAAAACTTAGAAAATCTATTATTTGTTTTATTACTTATTAACTTTTTTATTAAAGTAGTGCTTTATTACGCTTGTTTTATTGCAAACATTATATTATACTATACTAAAACTACCTAGTTTTTTAATTATAAGGTTATAAAGACATTTTTTTTTGCTAGTAGTAATTAATTTACTTTTATAAGCTATAGCGCTACTAATTAACCTCGTTAAAGCAAGTATTTTGCTATAAATGCTTGTTTTTTAGCGCTAAGTAAACCTTTGCATTATATTTAGCTAAACTTAATTTGCTTATTACTTTTATATTTTAGAAATATTTGTTTTGTAAAATTACGTAAATAACCTATAGCAAACTATATATTTTTACAAACGTTGCAAATTATTTATTGTACTTAACTTAATATAGCTTTTAAGTTAGTTAGCTTAGTTTTTACTAAAATCTAAAACGTAGCAGCTTGCTATTAGTACTAAAATTAAAGTACTTTTTATTACTTTTTATAGTTTACTGCATTATTTTTTATAACTTGCTACGTTAAATTAAAATTATATATGCTATTTAATAATAGCTTTACTAGTTTATACTTACTTAGATTTTTATTTAATAATATAATTGTACTATTAAATAACATGTTAAACATGCATAATAAAAGTCTAAAAGATTTAAAAAAACTTAAAGATCTAAAAAAACCTAAAGATTTAAAAAAACTTAGCTAAACAATAAATGCTAAACCTACTACCGCAAAAAACTTAAAAGTTAAAATAAACGTAGCAATAGTTTAGTTCTTTATAAAAAAAGCTAAAAAAATAAAATCTAGCTAAAAGCAAAATAAAGAAAATATAGCAACGCTAAAACAGTTAATAAAAATATTAAAAAATAATATAAATAATAGTACTAAAAGATTAAAGCTTAACATAAGCAAACTAGCTAAAAAAATTTGCAGAATTAGCAAAAGAACTAAAAAAGCTAAAAAGAAAAAAAAAAAAAACAATCTGCTAAAACTGCTAGATTTTCTTAACTTATTTAACTTTACTAGAACTAATAAGCTTAAAAAAACTAGCAACTTTAATACTAGAACTTAAAACACTAAAAATAAACTATTAAACTTACTTTATAACAGCAGTAATAACAACTTTTTTTTTTTCTGTTTTTTATTAAATTATTGTAGTAATAGTTGTAGCAATACTTTAAAATCTACTTATATTAAAAGAAAATTTATTAAAATTAAACGGAAAAACATTAGCACGTTTAACCTTAAATAAAATAACCTTAATAATTAAGGAGTTATAGCTAATAGTAAAAACATTATATATACTAATGTTTATTTTTTTAATAATTATATTAAAGCGTTGCTTAAAAAAAGAAACTTTAATAAAGCATAAATTATAAAGTTATTTAATTATTTGTTAGCTAGCTTAGCACTTTTATAGTAAAACAATAAAATTATAGCGCTTTAGCAAAAGCTATTATAATTAGCTAAACTAAAGTTGCTTTTAGAAAATCTGGAAAAACGTTTTAAAATACGTACTAAAAAAGCTATAAAGAAATTTTTAAAAAATTAATTTACTTTTTAAAACATAGCTAAAAACTAAAACGCTATTTTTTATTTTATTTAGCGTAAGCTATAATATGTTTATGCAAACTATATTTTTGCTATAAATAACTTAAATTAAATTAAAGTTATAAAAAACATTTAAAACTAATAAAATAACAAAATTGTAAATTATATTAAACTATTTAAAAAGAAAAAAACCTTTAAAAACTATATAAAAAAAATCAAGGAAGCTAAACATGGTTTAAAATAAAAAGCTAAATATTAATATTTAAATGTAAAGCCTAAAATAAAACGTTTTTTAAAGTTAAACACTCTTAGTTAATTTAACTGCAAAAACAATTATTTTAACTGTTGCTTTAATTATTGCAGAAATAAACGTTGCAATAGTAGCAACTATTACTGCAGCAATTAAAGCTATAAAAAAAGCTGCAATTAAAGCTATAACTATAACTATAGTTATAATTAAAGCTATAATTATAATAAAAGCTATTATAGCAACTATAGCTAAAACTATAGTTATAACTAAAGTTATAATTGCAGCTATAAGCGTAATTGCAATTATAACTACTGCTGCAACTGTAATTATAAACATAATTATAATAAAGATTGCGATTAAAACTGCAATAAAAATCAAAATTGAAAAAACTGCAACTATAACTGCAATTATAACTATAATTAAGATTAAGATTGCTGCAAAAGCAAAAAACATAGCATATATTTTACTAATAATAAAAAAAGCAATAATAATAAAATAACATTTCTTTAAAAAAGCAAGTTTAAATACTATGTTAAAAATAGCGCCTTTTATATTATAAACTTTTTTTTAATGTGCTATTAGTGCTACTAATAATACAAATTGCTTTTTATGCTAAAATTACATTTAAAAAAGTATAAGTGTTAAGTTAAATTAAAAAGGCTAACAAAAACTAACACTTTTTTTTTAGTTAACGTATTATAATATATATGTAAGTATTACTTAGAAACCTTTTTTTTACGTAATCTGCTTTTTTAATACATATGCTAATGTTAAAACGCTTAAAATAGCACTATATATTACTTTAAAGGTATTATAAGCTTAAAGTTAATACTTAAGCTAATAAAGCTAACTAAAATAAAAAAGCTTGCTAAGCTTGCTAAAGCAGCAAAAATTTTTAATAAAGAAGTTTTAATTAGTAAAGCTTTTAGTACTAATTAATATAATGCTATATATTAGTTTAGTTTTATATACTTGCAAACAAAGATATAAACTAAGCTAACTAAATTAAACTGCAAAATTTACGTTAATTTTAAAACAAAACGTATAATAATCAGTTATAGCTTTTTAAACAAAACTAATTATACTATTAAAAAAAAGAAAAAACAAATAACTATAGTTAAAAACTAAGTAATTGCTTTAACTAAATAAGCTATATTTACTTTTTATATATATAAAGTTAACAAAAGCAAAAAACCTTACATATATAAATTCCAAAAAAAAGGTTAAGTTATTAATAATTATTTAAAACTTAGCATGCTTATTAAAAACAATTTTCTAAAGCTATATAAAGCAATTATTAACTACAAAACTAAGATTATTATATATAAAGGCTTAAACAACTTTGCACTTTTTTTTTACGTGCTAATATAAAAAAAGGAATATATGCATTAAATTATTAACTAAAATAACGTTGTTGTTTTTAAAAGTAGCAAAGCATATATTGTAGTAAACTATAAGCTATTGCTTGCTAATCGTAATTTTTGCTTTTTAGTAATACATAAAACTATTTTAAATACTATAATAAACGTTAAAACTTCTAAAGTTATTTTAGTTATAAATATTGCTAATATGCCTGTAAAAATTCCTAAAGAAACTAAAATTAAGCAAATATAAGAAAACAAAAATAGTAGCTATTATATTTTATTTTAAAAAGTAACTATAAAAACGCTAACTTGTATTATTATAAAACTTGCTGCATTTTTAGCTAGCATAATAAGTTTAAGAGCTTTAGCTACTGCTAATTTATTAATACTTATAAACAGGAAATTTAAAATGTTGGCTTTAGTTACTGCGCTTGCAATAAATAGCATGCTTTTAGTTAAAAAAGCTAAATATATAAACAAGTTAGCAAAAAGTATAAGTAATTTAACTTTTACGTTAAAAAAATGCAACATAATAAATACTTTTTTAACTAATGTTATGTTTAGCATAGTATAAAAGTTTAAAAACTTTTTAGCTATTAAATATAATTTAGTGCTAAATAAACCTTTAAAAGCAAAACTAAAAATTTTAAACATTTATGCTACTTTAAGTATTAAAAAACTAAGCGATTTGCTTAAAAAGATTATAAAAAAAAGCATTTATATTTATGCTAAAAAAGCGTTTAAAGCTGCTAAGTTTGCTAAAGTTATAAAAACATATAACATATAAACTAATTAAAGCAAAGTTAACATTTTTATAAATCAATAAATAAAAATCTTATTAGTTAATAATTAATAAAAAACAAAACTTAATTTACGTAAATACTTTTTAAGTTACAAAAACATAAAAGTATTTAACAATATATATAATAAATTTTACGAAATAAAACGCATAAAATAAATAAATAAACTTATATTATTTATATACTTTGTATTTATTGCATAGCAAAAAATAAACAAAATAAACAAAAGCTAAGTAGTTATTAATTTTTAACAATTAAACAAAGTTGCTATACTAAATAGTTATTCTTTACTTTTGCAAAGCAAAGTAATAGCTAGTTTATTAAACAAACAATATATTATTTGCATTAATATAACTGGGTTTTTTTATTAGTTTTTTGTTTACTTAAATTATTAAAACAAGTTTACTGTAATTAGTTTGTATAAAATAGAAAAGTCTAATGTAGTACTAATAAAGTTTTGCAATTTGCTAAGCTATATATAAAGGTTTATAAATAAGTTGTTTTGCTAGTACTTAAACTTTTATTGTTGTTTTATTAATAATATTATTATTTATTTTAACACTTTTAAAGAACATATAAAACATTTAAATACGATTTTTAGTTTTTTTAAAGCACGCAATATTATTATAGCTTTATAAAAGTTGTTTATTAAATACTTGTTAGTTAAATTGCTAAGCTTTTAAGTAAACGCTTTAAAACTAATTAATATTGCTAATTATATATAAGCATTTAAATAGCTTGCTTTTTTAAAAAACTTATAAGCCTTAAAACAATATTTAAAAGCTAGTTTTTTTTTAAAGAACCTAATTCCTTACTATATATAGCTAGCTTAACCTTTACAAGACTATAAAACTAAGCTATTAGCTAAAAGGCGTAAAAAAAGTAAAGTAATAAATAAAAACTCTAAATGTTACAAGCACTACGTTTATACAACAAATTACGATTTTACTTTTGCTAAACTTAAATTTTTTTGCGTGGTGCAAAACGTAATTTATTTAGAAACTACTTTGCGTTACTACAATCTTAAAAAACAATTATTTATATAAGTTAACGGCTCTAAAAAACGAAAATTCGGAATAATAGTGTTTTATACTAAAAAAAAGTATAAATAAATACTAAAAACCTACATTTTTTTAACATAGGTAAAACTAGTAATATACTTAAATAAATGTTTTTTAAAAGCTAAAGTGCAATATAGCTTTCTAAAGTTAAAAGTTGCTTGTTTTGTTTAAGCTACTAAAAAATTGCGTAGTATAATATACTTAAACAAGCGTCCTATTATAGTACTAATTAATTATAACGCTAATATAAATATAATAAACAAAACAACTTTAAATATATTTACTATTAACCGTTTAAACATATAACTAATAAACTTATTAGTATACTTTTTATAATATAAGTATTAAATATACTACTTGCTTAGTTAGCTTAACTATATATTTAATACTTTTAGTTAACTTAAAGCAATATAAAACGCTATAAAAAATAGTATAATTAAGTAATCTAATAAACTAATAGTATTAAATACTATATAATACGTTAATAAAAAATGCAATACTATATAAAACATTATTAAGCATACTAGCAAAGCAGTAATAAGTAACAAATAAAAAAAAGATTTTAAGCTAGCTTATAATGTAAACCCTAAGTATTACAAAATTATAAAAAAGCTACGCATTAAAAAACAGTAAAGTATTAACAAAAACATTAAAGTTTTTTTTAAGTTTAGCTATTCTTTTTGCATTTATAATAATTTTATTTATAGTATATATATAAAAAAGCAACGCTTATGCATACTATATAGCATAGTTTAATAAGTATTAAAGTTAATACACAACAGAAAAAATCACGCAAAACTTAAACGCATAATAAAGAACCTTTAAAGATATTCTATATACTATAAGTTATAATTAATTAAAAAATATATAAAGTATTAGTTAAGTTGCAAATTTAATAAAACAGATTAATAACAAAAAGTAAGCAATTTGCAACTAATACGCCTTAAGAACGCATTGCTTATATAAACAATTATAATTAACTTTATTTTAGCGTTACTATGTATATTTTTAGCAAGTATTCTGTAGTAACTAAAAAAAAAGTTATACTATAATTATTATAATTATATAATAAGCATAACTTATTATTTATTTAAACAAAGTATGCTTATTTTTAAAAATAAGAAATATATAGCTAAAAATTAAGCTAACGTTTTAGTAAAACAACTAATATTAAGCAACTAAAGAATTTTCTAAGAAATTATGTTTAACTAAAATAAAAAGTTTATATTTAAATTCTAAAAAAGCTTATAAAAAGTATTTAGCACTAAACTATTTATAATAATAGCGTACTACTTTTAAAGTAATAGCATATTAAAAAAAAAAAACCAAACAGTAAAAATTGCTATTTGTTTTTATAACTTTACTAAGCTAAAGTTTAACTAATTAAAATTAATACTTAGTTTGTAATAAAATCTAAATTTTACAAGATTTTAAGCAATATAATTTATACTATATAAACAATTATTTAGCTTTAAATTGCTTAGCTTATTAAACATTGCTACTAAACAAATTAATAAACAATTATTTAAGCAAATATAAAGCATTAAAAATTACTTAAAACAAAACGCTAAGCTTGCTATAAACTTTGCAGCAGTTAAAGCAAAACGTTGTTTTAACTGCATATACTATGCATTAAAATTTGCTTTTAGCAATAAAGTACTACTGCAATTATATAATAAGTACTATTTGCTAAGCAAGCTATTATATAAATATTTATAACAATAAGCCGGTCTTTAAAAAGTAAAGCGTAAAATAAATAATTTAGCCTATAAATTAAATTTTCTATTTTATTACCGCATTTATTTTATAATATTTGTTGCTTATTTATAACTAGCTAAAAGAAAAAATAATCCGTTTAAGCAAACAGCGTTACTTTTAAGCCTAATAAAAGCTAACTAACATTTTAACTTAAATAAAAAAAAAAAAATATACAAAGTAAAAGTTATCGTACAATATTGCTTTAACTGCAAAAAAAACAAATATAAATATTTAGTTAAATAAAAAAGCTAAAGTTATAAGCATAACTAATAAATAACCGTGTTTAAGTTATGCTACTTCAAAAAGCTAATTAATAAGTATTAAAAAAAAAAAAAAAGCAAACTTTGCAACTAAGCTACTTTTAAGCTTAAAAATGCTAACAAGCTTAATAATATTAACGCAACTAAATTTAAGCTTCGCAAGCAAAAAAAACTACGTAAAATAAAGTTTAATATTATAAGCTTTCCTTTAATAAAAGAAGCACTAATAAAAATACTACCTTAAGCACTTATAAAAGTATTAATAACTAATAATACTACGCTTGCTAACAAATTAATTAAGCTAAAGATATTATTTAAAAATATATTTGCTCCTAAGTAAATAAAGCAGCATAAAACAGTTAAAAAAGCAATGCTTGTATTATTAATTAAACCTTTAAAGAAAAACACTAGTATAAGTAATAAAACTAATAGTTAATTAGCAAATAAAAAGCTAGCAATAAAAAAAAAAAAAAAAGTGCAACAAAGTAGTAAGCTAAAGCTAAAAAAAACTCTATAAAAAAAAATATAAAAAACAAAAGTATATAATTATTATTATAGTAAACAACTAGAAAACTACTAAAAGCAGCAGCTTTTTTTTTAAAAGCTAGCATTTTAATAAGCCTGCATAAAAAGTCGAACTAATAACCTTTAAAAGAAAGTTTATAAGGAGCACTAGCTTTATAAGCTAAGCCACACATTATAGCTGTAAAAATAGAGCATATATAGCCTATGCCTTACACCCACTATAGAAATACTAGATTAGCTAGTATTATATAAAACTTAGAAAATCTATTATTTATTTTACTACTTATTAACTTTTCTATTAGTTTTATAAAAAAACGATTGATTTTTTTGCATATTTTATACGGATATATTATTAAGTTTTATGCTAAAAATTAAAAATAACTAGCAAATGTTTATTGCTAATTAAAAAAACAAATTATAGTTTAAAAACAAAATGTTTTATATATTGCTACTGCTTTGTTTTATGCAGTTTTTAGTTTATATAATATTGTTTAAATTTTTTAAATAAATATTATAAAGCTTAAACTATAAAATGCTAAAAATTTATTATATATACGTTATTAATAAGTTATAAATGCTTTAGCTTAATTAAAAGTTAATAATTTATTATATGCAAATATTTTTATTAATAATGCAGCGTTAGCTAGTTTTTTAGTTAATAATATATTATTATTATTAATAAATAAAATATGTATTTTTGCTAAAAAAAATCCTAATATTGTTTAAGCAAACTATATAATTAACTAAAACTTTATTTTTAGTGTATTAATTAAGCAACTATAAAGCTTTTAATATATTTTTAGCACTAAGCAGTAGTAATAGCCTAGCTTAATAAAACAAAATAATTTAATAAAGTTTAATATATTTACAGTATTTAACAAAAACAAAAATATTTAAAGAACTAGTATTAATAAAAACGTTATTCTAAAAATTAAAAAAACTATATTAAGCATAAGTTTTTGCAGCGTTACTTTATTTAAGAATAGTATTAATATTGCTTGTTTTGTAGCAAAAATTATTAATTTTGCTAAAGTTAATAGTATAAAGTATTTTAAAATATAGCAGTATACTAGCTTTACTAATTGCTTTAATAAAGATTTTTATTTAAAGGCATTTTTGCATTTTTTTTTATATAAAGAAAAAAGGCACAAAAACGCTTTTGCTATTAGAAATAACGTTTATGCTTGCAATATTAGCGTTAGCTAAAACGTTTAGGTTTAATGTTATTTTTTATAATATAAGAGTTATTATATAGTAGATTTTTTTTTTTTATTTTTATTTATAAATAATAAAATTCAAAATAATAGCACTTTTATTTTAAAGGCTTTAGTTAAACAAAACATATAAGCTGCAGTTTAAAAAGCATGCTGCTTTTTAAGCTTAACAGATTTAAATACTAAAAAGCGCTTTGTTTGCTATTATAAATATTATAGCAATTTATATATTAAGATTATACTAAGAAATGTTTAATTAATTAAGTATAAATAGCTTTATTTTTGCAAACGGAAAAATATTTTTAAAGGTTAATTATAGTTGCTAATTGTTATGCATAGCTTACTTATAATTTAGTTTATTATTAATTCTAAGGATTAAAGCAGCTTTGTAATTCTTAAAATAGTGCTTTTTAAAAACTTAGCATAAGTTAAAGCACTAAATAAATACTAGGTAAGCTTTAATAGTAATTAATAAAGCCTTAAATTTGTTAAAACTATATATTAAGATTTTATAGCTGCTGCTTAAATGTTTTAAATATATATAAACATGTTTATTAAAAACGTAGTAAAAGCTAAAGCATTTAATAAAGTTGCTATATATTATAGTATAATAAAAAGCAATAGTTAAAAGAGCTTTTATTTGCATAAAATGTTATAGCTAGCTAACAATACTATAATACATAAACTAATTAATAATTTAACTACTAATAGGATTTTAGGCCTAAAAAAGCGCATTATTAGCTATATAGATTTTTTTTTTAACGAAGTGCACTATGTTTACTAAATAATTAAAATTTGAAATACTAATAAAAAAAGTAGTATTTAAATAATAATTTAATTAATAATGTTAGCTATACTATTATTTGTATTAACGTTTTAAATATACTAAAGCATTTTTAGTTTAATAAAACATTATTAATGTTATATATAAAATAGCAGCATGCTTTTTTAAACGCTTATAATAATTGTTATGCTTATATAAACACTTGTTAAAAAAAACTACATAAAAAAATAGCTTGTTAATTTAGCTATTTTTAAACATTAGTAAAAGTAATATATATAACCAAAAATAGCTTTATTAAAATTAAAAAGAATTATTTATATGTTAGCAAAACTAATTTAATTATAGCATTAATATTTTAATGCAATTATAACTTTACATTTTTATAAAAATGCTTTTAAACTTTTTTTATTATATATTATATGCTAAATTATATAATAAAAGCGCTAATTAAACATTATAAACTTATAATGTTTACAAAAAAAATCTTAAATTAAATAGCATAATATTAACAAAAACAACTTTATAAAAAAAACATAAAAAAAGTAAAAAGCAATTTTATTGTGCTATTTTTTATAACAAATAATAAAGCTAACATAGTTTTTTATAAGTTTATAGCTTTGCTTTTTAATAAACTAATAACTGCTTAAAAGCTTTTAGCTATTAAAATTTATGCTAATTTGCTTAAAATGTTAAACTATTATTTATTTATAAAAAACTAAGCTATAGTTAACTTTAATTACTTTTATACTTATATATTAAAAGTTTTCTTATAGTATATAATTAATTGCTTTAGTTTTAATGCTATTTAGCTACTATTAAACTTATTAAGCAAAAAAAGTTAGGTTTTTTTTTATATGTAAGTTTATGTGTATAAAAAAACAATGCTTTAAAATATATGTTTGTACGATTATGCAAATAGCTTTTATTTTATAAAAAAACTAAAAAAGGAATTATTACTACATTATTTTTTAATAAACAAAAATATTTCCTTTTTTAAAAAAATAGTTTAAAAGCTTATTAATAAAAAGCAGATTTTAGTTCTTAGTAAACAATCTATTAATAGCATAAATATAAACAATTTAAATTAAAGCGTTATACTAAGGCTTTTATTATTTGTTTTATAGCATTGTTTTAATACTTTAATTAAAATGCTTGCTTTTAAACTTTGAGATTATTATTACGCTTAGTTAAATAATAAGCTTTTATTTAAAGTTAAAAATTTAAATTAGCTAAAAAAGTTAAAAAAAAAAGCAGCAAAAAACGCTAAAACATAAAAAAATTAATAAGCTAATTTAATAAATAACAATAATTTACTATTTAATAATAATTAGTAATTAATAAACATAGAAAAAAACTAGCTAAAAAAATCTCTGCATTTTTTACGTTATAATTTTAACTAGTTTAAACAGTTATTTAAAAAAATAAATAAGCTATTTAATATATTAAATAACTTTAAACAACTTATTTAATAAGCAAACGTTAAAAACGTTAAAGATATACGTTTTAATATATTTACTAAAAATTAAACAAATATTTTTAACTAGATAAAAAATAGTAAAAATAGTAATAATGTTATACTAGCTAAATAAATTAGCGTTACACTAATATAACTAGTGCAACCTAAATTAGCAATTTTAAAAAATTACATTAAAAAAAAAATAAGTACATTGTTTTAAAAAGGCTAGGTTATATATATAACTATAAAAACTTAATTAAAAAAAGTAAGTTTATAATACTAAGTTTTAAGTTTAACTAAAACTAATAGTATTTTTAAATATTAACATTAAATAATTTTAAAAGTAATACTGTTTTTATTAAATATTTTTTTTTAATAAAATATTGCATTATTAGCTGTATAATATATGCAAAAAAAAGTTTAAATGTAAAACAAAGTAAAGCAGTTTTGCTTATATACTAAAAGTTTAACTTTAACGCTAACGTAGTATAAAAAAATGTATTAAAACTATTTACTACTATTAGTTTTTTAGGAAAATAAAGCAGTACTAAAAAATCTGTTGTTATTTAAGCTATATATAAAGTGTTTTTTTAGTTAAAAAAAAAAACAAAATATTAATTACTGCTTTTATTAAAAGCGCAGCAATAAGTATTAATAACGTTATAATATATTTAGCAATAAGGTTTAAAGTGCATAATAAACAAACTTTTTAAAGTTTAACATTAAAAAATAAAAGTACTATATAATTATAGCAAAATAAGCTTGTTTTTATTATTAATAAAATTAGTATAGTTTTAGCTAAACTTTTATTTTAAGTTAAAAAAGCTATGCATAAAAACTGTAATATAAAGAACAAAAAACAATTTAATAGCTTTTTATATATTTTTATAGCTAGCAATTTTGCTTAGTTTTTTTTAATAAGTAGCATATTGCTAGCTAAAAGTTTAACAAATTTAATAGCTTTTATATAAGCAACATATAGTTATACTTTAAGTAAGCACTTAACGTATAAAAAATGAAAAAAATACTAATAATAAAATTTAAAAAGCAATAATTATAATTTTAACAATTAATATATATAAAATATAAATAATAAATATAAAAGTTATATTATTTATAAAGCTGTTAAAATTATAAGCAATAGCAATAAAAAAGCAATAACTGCTTAAATTGTTTGTGCTATTAAAAAAGCTAAAAGCTTAGTACTAATAAAAAACGTTGTAAAATTAGTTTGCTTAAAACAGCAAATAAAAGCATAAGGCAATATATAATTACATAGTTTTTTAAATTAATTTTGCTTTAAAACTTAAACCAAAAAAAACTAAAATATACTAAATGCTTAAGCAACAAATAACTTTTTATTGCTTTATTTTAGGCTTATTAATAAATTTCGACTTATTATACATAATAATAAGCTATAGTATATTGTTAATTTTAAAGCAGCATAATTGTTTTTACAGTGCAATAATTATGCTTTGTTTTTATTTATTTTTTTATTAAAACATAAGCTAAGTATACTAACAATAAAATATTTTATTAAGGTTTAAAAACACTTATATGCATAAATAAATGCAAGTAATAAAAAAAAAAAAGAAAGTTTTTCTAAAAACATAAAATTTAATTTAGCTATTTTAGCTTACAATTTATTTAGTAAAAAAATGTTAATTATTATAACAACTAACATTTATTTTAGTTTAAGTATAATAAACAAAAGTAAATTTTTAGCAAAAAAGTTTATTTTGTTTTTTATAGCAATATATATTTACTTAGCACTAAGTGTTTATTTTTATATAAAACTGCTTGCTTATGTTTTTATTAAAAAAGTAAATAATAAAACAATATATTATTTAGCTTTAAAAAGTAGTATTATATTACTGTTTTTTAGTTTTAAAAAACAAAAAGTAAAAGTACTAAAAGTTATTAAATTACTTGTTATTTTTAGCTAAACAAATATAGCTTATATAATTAGCTTAGCTATAACTAAGTATAAGGCTTAAGAAAAAACGTTTTTTAAAATTGCTTTATGTTTAAATAAAATAGCAAATAGTAGCAAAAAAACTAATAATAAAAAAAAAAGCAGCAAAAGATTTTTATTTATATATGTTTAATTATTAAAGTTTACTAATTTAAATAGCATACAGTTGCTTAGCAGTATAAAGCTAAATATTTTTTTAAATATTTGCTTTTTTATTAATTGCTAAGCATTAATAAATAAATTAAATAATATAAACATAAAAACTGAATTAAAAAATAAATTTATTAATATAAAAGAAAAAAAGATATAAAATAATTAAAATCTTATAATATATTAATTATTTGCTAGATAATTTGCATATTAAACAAAGGACTAATAGTTTTTAGCCTAGAAAATTAAGTTGTAGTAATTATAAGCATTAAAATAATAAAGCCTTTAAAGGCATAAAATAGCATTATATTTAGTAGTAATATATTATATATATTAGTTAAACTAATTAATTACTTAATTAATTAATTAATTAATTAACTAAACTTTTTGTACTAATATATTTTATTATATTATAAATAAAGTTTGCTATATTTAAAACTTTTTAAGAAGTATATAAAATAGCTAAAGCTTTATACTTAACGTTAAAATAAATTAATTAATTAATTAATTAATTAATAATATGTTAACTATTAGAAATATTTAGCTTAACTATTTAATGTGTTTAGTTTATTAATTAAACTAGCGTTGCTTTGGCAACTTTTATATAAGGGCTGCTTTTATGCTATATGTACATTTATGTTTTTTTTTTACTACTTTATTTTTCTACTTTTTATAAAAAAAGTAGGTTTTTTATAGTAGTTAGTATGTTTTTTAGCTTACTTACTGTTTTTTTAAACCTGTTAATAGCTAGCTATAACGTTAATAGCATATTAATTAGCTAAATAAACAAGTAGTGCTTATAAAACAAAAAAAAAGAAGGAAAATTATTATATGTTTTTTAATGTTACTTTTTTTCTAATTTAAAGCATTTTTTAAGTTTTAAAGTAGCTAGCTTATAGCGCACTTTAAAACTTATAAAAAGCTTACGCTTTTTTTAATATATATGCTTAATTAATTTTTTTGCATATAGTTATATAAAATATATAAATAAGTAATGAAATAAATTGTAATAAATGAGGTGATTATATAATATGTTTAAGTATAGCTTAGTTATAATATAGTTAAATAAAAGGTATACTTGTTTTTTTATAAACTTAGCAATAAATTTAAAACATATAAAAAGAACAAACAATAAAAGTTATAAAAGTTTAGCATTAATTAGGCATGTTTTATTTAATTATTTTATTTTTTTAATACTAATTAATTTACTGTATTAAAATATATATTATATAGTTTATTTAGTATATAAAAGTATTAAACTAGTGTTTATAACTATGCTACTTTATTTTATGCTACTTTATTTTAGTAATAATAATGAAATTAGTGCTAAGAACTAAAAGGTATAGTTATTTTGTATTTAAAAAAAAAAAAAAAAAAACGCAAAACGTTTATAATTTTTAGCAGCAATAAAAATATTAGTACTACTTAGGTTATTAATATAGTAAACAATAGCTATATATTTATAAATGCTAGCAGTAATAAAGGTAGTAGTACTACTTAAGTTATTAAAGCAAAAGTTAAAAACTAAAAATATTATGTTTTTAATAAGATTTGTTTTTAAGCGCTATTTTTTACTGTAGGCGTTATAACTAGTATAGCTTAATTTTTAATATATAATTATTAGTTAAAAAGTTAGTTTTGTTATTATTATTTACTGTACTAATAATTAATTTTTTTTTAGTAATATTATTAAGCTTTTTATTAAAGCTTTTTATTTTTTACTTTTAAAATGCTTTTTTTATAAAACAATGGACTAAGTTTAGTAAGCTTACTAAAAAAACTAATTTAAAACATAAAAATAACACATATAAAAAGTAATATTATATGCAATTATTATATAATTACGCATTTTATTTAAAGAGCATAATTGTAACAAAACTTGTTTTTTTTTTTTTATTAGCATTATTGCTAAATAACAACTAGTTTTATTTAACTTTTTGGATTTTTTTTAAATAAGCTTATAGTTATAAATATATTTTTAATTTTTAATGCTTAAGACTTTTTTTTTATATAAACAAATTGCTAAAGTAAAAAGAGAAGCTATAATAATATAAATATTTGTTGTTAAAATTTATGAGGTTAAAAAAGAAGTATAAATTTATTTAGTATTGCACTTAAAACTTTTGTTTAATATTAATTTTAAGGTATAATATAACTTAAAATTTAAAAAGTTAATAAATATTTAAAAAAAACTAGATTTAATTATATTATTAATGATTTTATTATAACGTTAATACTAAGCAACAAGAAGTTAAAAGTAAAAAAACAGTTAGCTATAATAGCTTTACGCTAACTAAAAGCTTAAAGCTATTAAAAAAAAAAAAATAACTGCTATGCTTTATTTTTATAAAAAAATTAATTAATAAACTATTAGTTAAGCTTTTATATATTAATTTTTACAGAAGCAGAAAATTGTTTACATATAGGGCTTAAAATTTAGCTGCTGCTTTAATTTAAGTTATAAGCTTAATATTACTTAAATAGTGTTTTAAATGCTTAAAAAAATATAGCAAATTTTTTAGCTGCATTATTTTTTGTTTAGTAAATTATTAATTTTAAATATAATATATATGTACTAGTTATTACTACAAAAGCAAGGGATTTTTTTGTTTATTTAAAGAATTTTGTATATATTAGCTATTTGATTTGCTATTTATATTATATAATACTTATTAATAAAGTAAAATTAATAAAGAATTAATTTTTTAACGTTATAATTTAATACCACTAGAATTTTTATTACTTTTTACGGACTAAAAACTAGTTTTATAAACATATAATAAAAGAGATTTATTTATATTTACTATTGCTTATAAAAACAAATATTTATAAAATAGCTATGTTATAATTAAAAATGGCATTAAAACAACAAACGCTAATTATAATACTTAAAAATAAATAAAGTTATTTATTTTAAAAAAAGCTTATGCTTAAAATGCTTTAAACAAAAACGTTTATAGCGTTAAATTAACTATTAAGTGTATTTAATACATTAAAAAGAAATAGCCTTTTTATAAGTGTTTTGCAAAACTGTTTTAAGATGTTATAAAGCAGCTTTATTTAAATATGTGTTTTAGTAATATAAAAACAAATAAAACTGATTATATATTAAATAATATGTTATTACAAAAAGTAAAACAAGTATTGCTTGCTATAAAAGACATTAATTTTATTATAGAAAAAATTAATTTTATTATTTTATAAAAATTTAAATGATTTTTTTACTTAGAAAAAATAACTAATAATGATTATTAGATATTTTACTTTTATAATATGTGTGCTACTATAACGGACCTGTTATATACTAATATAACGGGTTTGCTTTTAAGGTCTTAATTTGCAAGTAATAATAAGATCTTTAATAGTAGTTCATTAAAGAAGTTTTTAAGGTACTTTTATTACTATGCATTAATAAAGGTCTTAAAGGATTAAAAGTAATAAATATATTAGTGCTTAGTAGTTATAAAAAATTAATAGCTAAAGAACTAGAATTAAATAAATAACTAAATATAAAAAATGTATAATTATATAAACAAAAAAAAAGTAAAAAAAGTAGTAACTTTTTTTAAATTATTGCAAGTTTAGTAAGCATTAAATTATTATAAGCTTAATAAGCTTTAAATTATTATAAGCTTAGTA
>MU400780.1:0-45186 GCA_022578965.1 Xylaria sp. FL1777 | reverse complement strand
AAAAACTATATTAAGTTTAATTTAAACTATTTTTTAATATATTTTAATATATATTAATAATAGTAATTTTTTTAATAAGCTTTAACTTTTTTAGTATTTTTTATTTAAAACTATTAAATGTATATATTTTAATAGCGTTTTTTAACATAAAGATAAAAAGTTTTATTTTTACAAAATCCTGTTTTTTAAACTACTAGTAAGTAATTATAGCAAATTTAACAATTTTATAAATAACTAAATTTAAATTATATTTAAGCTTAACGCAAATATTAACAAAAAAGTTTATTATTAGTTAAGATTATTTATGCTTAAATATTAAAGATTTTATTAATTATTTTTATAAGTTATAAACTTTATTAAACATATTATTAATTATTTTTTTTATTGATTATTTTATTAATTATTTTATTGATTATTTTATTAATTATTTTATTTTATTGATTATTTTATTATTAATTATTTTATTGATTATTTTATTGATTATTGTAAGCATTGCTACAATTATAGCTAATATGTTATTTTTAACAATTTTAAATTTTAATTTAGCATATAAATAATATTTATGCATTAATTTTTAATAATGTTTGCAAAGTAGTACTTTATTAATTATACTATAAACTTTTAAAAAGCTTTTATTGCAAACATTAATTATATTTTTAAACAAGCAAATAGCTTTAATTAAAAAATCTTATTTTAGCACTATATTTAGCAAAAAGTAAAAACTTTTAATTATTATTAATAAAACTTAGCTTTAAACATTTTTTTAGCTTTTAAAAAAAATATTACATTAAAAACTGTTATTATATTTTATGTTTATAAATTATTTTTTTTTATATAGCTTTTAAAAAGCTTTTAAAGCTAGCTTTAAAAATAATACTGCTACAAAAAAGCATTTAAAGCTACTTTTTTGCTTATAAGCCTACAAAAAAAACAAAAATAATACTTCTGCTTTTTTTATATTTTTTAGCTTTTTTATAATTGCTTTTATTTATTACTACTATAATAACTTAAAAAATAAAAAAATTTAAATAGTTGCTTTAATAAAACGCTATAAAATTATTAACGTGTTTTTGTTTAGTAGCTATTTTAAAAACTTATTATACTGGTTTTTTATAGTTTATTTTTGTATTAAGCTAAAATAAAACATATAGCTAATAGCACTTTTTGCTTATAATTTTTTTAACGCTATTTTTAAGGTTTTTTTATAGTTTGCTTATATATATATTTTTATGCTGTTTTTTTGCTATTATTATTATAATTTTTTTTATACGCTACTTTTTAGCTTTTAATTCTTTGTTTTTTTTTTATTTTTGCTTTTTTTGCTTGTACTTATAAGCTTTATTTTGTAGCATTTAATTGCTTTTTGTTTTTTTTTTTTTATGTTTTTAGTTTTTAGTGTTTTTATAATGCTTGCGCTAATAAAAAAAAGAAAAAACAAACCGTTTAAAGCTTTTGTTGCTTTATTAAGCTTATGTTTAGCTTAACATATTAAATATATTATTGCTAAATTATTGCTTTTTTTTTATAATATAAACAGGCTTTAAAACTATATTATAAAGCTAATAATAGCTATAAACTTTAAGTGCTTTATTTATTAAAAAAAAAAACACGTAGCGCTAATAATTAAATAAAAAATAATAAGTAGCATAAATAAGCTTATAACTAAGCTTGCAGCTTGCTTAATAAAAATTCCTTTTAAAAGTAATGCTATAATATAAAGCTATATTAATACTTAATAGTATTTTTATTAAGCATACTAATAATTTACTTTGTATTAAACCTTTATATTTTTTTCTGTTTTTTTTACTGTAATTATTATGTTTAATACTGCTTTATTTACTGCTTATATTTCTATAGTTATTACTTTTTTTTTGCTTTTAATTAAAATAAAATTAAATTGTACTTATTACTACAATAAAAAAAATAATAATACTTATTTTTAAGCAAAATGCTTATACTAGCTAAAAGGCTAGCTATAGTAATAGTAACTTTAGCAAATATTTTTTTAGCTATAGCTACTTTTTTTTTTTAAATAATGCTTGTTTTTTGCTATTTACTTATTTTAAGAACACCTGTTTTAAAAAAAGCTAAATTTAGTGCTAATATGTTTTTTTCTTAAATAATAAAATACTATAGCATAAAATAAAACTAATTAAAAGAACTAAATTTTAGCTTTTTTTGCATTTGCTTATACTAGAAATATTAGCAAAAACTTTTTTAGTACTAATTTATGCATTTTTTTATTTATTTTTTCTTTATATATATTTTTTATATATATTTTTATATATAAATATATATTTTTATATATATATATATATATATAAAAACGCGCGTATATATATATATACATATATATATATATATATATATATATATAAATATTTATTTATTTAATAAGGTTTTATTTTTTTGCTTTATTTATTTTTTTTTATTAGATTTTGTATTATATTATTTATTACGTATTATTTAATACTATATTTTCTAATTTTTTGCAATAACGTTTTAGTAATATTTACTGCTTTTATTTAACTATTTTTTTTAATATTTCTGCTGTTTTTTTATTTATTAGTGCAATAAAATATGTAGCTATAAAACAAGCTAAATAAATATATAACTTTAGTATACTTTTTTGCTGCTAATTTTATATTATAAAACTATTTTTTTTTTTTAAGCAAGTATGCTATACTTTAGATTTTTTTTTTTTTATTAAACTAGTTTTTTTTATTAAGTATTTTGTTTTATTGCGCTAAAACATTTACTTTATACTAATTAAACTTATTAGCAAATATTAAAACAAAAATATGTTATTATATAATTTTAGTTACTTTTATAGCTTTATTGCTAGTTTTGCTTTTTTTTTTATCTATATATATTTATATTTTTATATTTATACATTTAAGCATTAAGTTTTTTTTTTTTTTTTTTTTTTACTTAAGCATACACTTATATATTTTTTTTCTTTTAAGTATTTTTTAATACTATACTTTGCTGCTTATACATTTTTTTAAATAACTTTTTTATATTACATAACTTATAAAAATAGCATTTTTTAACTTTTGTTAAGAAATATTACTAGCGTTTATATATAATAAATGCTTTTAAGCTTATATATTTAAAGCAAAAGCGCTTTTATTTATTAGCAACTAAAATAGCAACTATATTTAAAAAGCTATAATATTTACAATATATTAATAAAGCTAACTAAGCTAAAAGTAAAAACATAAGCTTATATTTTTAATATATTTAAGTATTAAAAATTAGCTATTATTTTTTATAGCTTTAAAATTTAAATAGGCTTTTTTAGCTTAGCTTTTATGTTTTAAAGATATAACTTTTTTACTAGCTACATTTTATAATATAATGCTAATAATATACTTAATATAGTTTATATATATAAAGCTATTTAAACTATTATATATTGTTTAGCTTTTAAGGTTTAATAACGTAGTATTAATATTTTACGATTTTTTGCTGAATTTTTTATAGCTTATATAAACTAAAAACAAAAACTAAAGCTAATTTTTATAAAAAGCATGTTTTATATTTGCTTTAGCTTTGCTTGGTTTATTGCTAACTAATATTTTTAAAACTTTATAGCTTAAATAAATAAAAACTTTAATAATATGCTATTAGTAGTGCTTTTTTATATAATTATTACTTTTTTTACTTGCTATATTAATAACTTACTGCTTTTTTTAAATATTTACTAATTAAGCTATTTTAAATTTACTAGTATTTAATTTTTTATATATTACAACTTTTAAAACGTTATTATATATTTTAATTAAGCAACTTAAATGCTTTATTATTTGCTTAATAAGCTTATTTTGCTTTATAATTATTACTTAATTGTTTTTTAATATTTAGCTATTATTATATATTTAGCTACTATTATATCTTTAGCTAGCTAAATTTGTTTTACTTTTTATAATTAATAATTAAACAAAATAATTTTTTTTTATATACTATATATTATTAAAAAACATAACTAATTAAGCTTTTTCTGTTAAGCTAAAGCAATTAAAACTATTAATTATGTTTTGTTTTATTAGTTTAGTTTACTATTTGCTTTAGTTTTTGCGCAAAGAAATATATAAAAAAAATAAAAAAAAGCAACAAAGTTAAGCAAGCTTTCGAACTATATTTGTTTTTGTTTATAAGTTTATAGAACTTAGAAGTTTTTAAAGCGCATATATTAATAGCACTAAGCAACAAAAAAAATAAGCTAATTTTTTATACTGCGTTATATTTATTTTGTTTTTTATTAAAGCAAAAAACTATAAAGTTAGCTTTTTTTATAATGTAATGTTTACTTTTATTATTTACTTTTATTAAAAACTTATATATGCTAAAATGCTACATAACTAAAAAGTTAATTTAGCGTTTTAAGTTTTATAAAAAATTATATTAATTATTATATATTATAACTGTTTATTAAAGCAAATATATAACTATAAAGCTTTACTACTAAATAGCCTTTTTTATATTATTTTATAGTTAATAATGCTATATATTTGTTTTATTATTATTTTATGTTTTGTTTTCTTTTTAATAGCTTTAAGTTAAAACTTTTATAACTGTAGCTTTTTTAAAACTTAAAACAATTTTTATGTTGTTAAGGTTAAAGCTATAGCATTATGCTTATAATTTGCTATTTATTTTTTTTAATAATAATTATATTTTTTATAAAAGCTTATTATATACTTAAAAACTTACAAAGTTTTCTTTTTTTAATAAACTATATACTTTCGAACGCTTATGCTTTTTTATTCGTTTTTGTTTTTTTTTTAAAGCTTTATATACTTTATTAGTTTTTGCTTTACTTTAAAACGCTTTATATATTTTATTAGTTTTTGTTCTTTTTTTAAAAGCTTTATATATTTTATTTATATTTTTGTTCTCTTTATAAAGCTTTTTTTTTTTTTCCTAAAAAAGGTTTTTTATTATAACGTTATTTTTTTTATATGTTTTTATTATTGTTATTTTTAAAAAAAAAAAATTAATAGTGCTATAATACTTTTTATAATTTGTTTAGTTGCTTTTTTATTGCGTTAATTACTTTTAAGTTTTTTTTAGTTTATAGTAGCTTAGCTACAAAACTTTTTTATAGCTGCTTTTTTTTTTTTTGCAGTAAGTTATAACATAAAACTATATATTAAAAGGTTTTCTTTTTTTTTGCATATTTACAAAAAGGCATAAAAAAGCTTAAAACCCTTTTTTTATATAAAAATACTTTTAAACTTATTTTTTTAGTATATATTTATATTATTATAGCTGCTTTATGTTTTAATAGCTTACTATATTTTTTAAAAGCTTTATTTTTGCTAAACTTTTGTTTAGTTATAGCTAAATAGCTGCTATTTATTTTAGTTTAAATTTATATGCTTATTTATTTTTTTTTAAGCGTAATTTTAGGTTTTCTTTTTTTTAATTACTTTTTTAGCTAAAAGTTTAGTTTTAACGTTAAATCTTTTTTAGTTATGCTTTTTTTGTTGCTTATAAGTTTGCCTTTAAGTTAGTTTTTTGCTTTTTAAGTTCTTATGTTTTAAATAAAAGTTTTAATTTTTATTGTTGCTTATTAAATTAACTTTTTTATAGCTAAGCTTTTTATATAATGCTTATAAGCAATAAAAAAACACTAGCTAGCTTGTTTTTACTAAAGCTTGCTTATTATATAAGCTAATAAGCAAGCTTTTTTGCTTTGTTTAATTATTTGTGCTTTTTTTGCTTTAGCATAAAAAGTATTAACGTTTTTATTTCTGTTTTTAGTATAAAAGCTATATAAGCTTTAGCTTTTTTTTTTTGCTTTTTTTTATTAGCTGCTATACGTTTTTTTTTTTTTTTTTTTTTTTTCAGAAAACATTTATACTTTTAATTTTTTAAGGTTTGTAGCAATACATAATTAAATATTTTAATAGCTAAAACAGCAATATATATACTAAATAAGTTAAGCTAGCTTATAATATAAAAAAGCTTTAGCTTAAGTTTATTATTAATAGGTTTGCTTAAAATAATGCGCTTTTTAATAATAAACACGTTTATATTATGTTTAAAAGTTAAGCAAATAAGCGCAAAAGTAAAGCTATTGCTTAGCTTATAGTTTTAAAGCTTTAAAGAAAAAAATATTTTAACGTATAATTTTTATAAAGCAGCATGCATTATAATAACGTTTATGCATAGCTAATTATTTTTATACAATTTTAAAATAGCAGCAAGTTGCACAAATATAATAATAACTAATATAATTAAACATTTAATACTAAAGTATAAAGCTGCAAATATACTATACTAGCTGCTTTTGCTTTATTAAACTTTTTTAATAATAATAAAAACAATAGTTTAAACAATAATGCTAAAACTTCTAATAAGCGTTTTATTATAAAAAAAGCTAAAGTTATAGCTATAATGCTAACGCTTTAAAAAAATAACGAAAATATTACTGCTTTTAGCTATACTTTTATAAAAATAGTTATTAGTACTTTTATTATTATAGTAGCTTTTTAAGCTATAAACGTTTTTATTTTTAGTAATAATATAAGTACTTTAGCTATATTATTTTTTAGCAAAATATTTAACTATAAAGCTTAAACAAGTATTGCTTATAATATATAATATTATTTTTAAGCTATTAAACTTACTACTAATTTAACGTTTATAAAAAAAAAGTTTAAAACTAGCATAAATCCTTTTTTTAGCTTTATAAATAGTTATAGCTTTAATAAAAAAAACTTATAAACTTAATTAAATTTTACGTTTTATTTGCTTTTTATATTTGGCGTAATTTTTTTTAAACAAATTATAAGCTTTTATTTATATAAGCAACTTAAGGTTTAAATTATTTAGTAAGTTTTATACGCTTAAAGTAATTTATTTAATAATAATAGCAGGTTTTTAACTATTGTTTTTATTTAAAAAAACTTATAAACTTAATTAAACTTTATGTTTTACTTGCTTTTTATATTTAGCGCAATTTTTTTTAAACAAATTATAAGCTTTTGTTTATATAAGCAACTTAAAGTTTAAATTATTTAATAAATCTTATATATTTAAAGCGATTTATTTAATAATAATAGCAAGTTTTTAGCTATTATTTTTGTTTAAAATTAAGTAGCTAAGCTTAAAAGTTTTTTATTAAAAGCATTTTAAAGTTTAAATTTTTTAGTAAGTTTTGCATGCTTAAAGTAATTTGTTTGTTTAATAGTAATAGTAAATCTTTAGCTATTGTTTTTATTTAAAATTAAGTAGCTAAGCTTAAAAGTTTTTTATTAAATAACTAAATAAAAAACAAACAAAATAAGTTAATAAATGCAACTATTAAACTAGTATTAAGAATAGCAACAAAAGTAATTAGCAAAAAAAGGGAAAAAAAAAAGAAAAAAAAAGCAAGTAAAAAAAAAAAAGCTAGCAAAAAAAGCAAAAGTGCTTTTTTAGTAATTTTAAAGAACAAAAACCTAAATAATAAAACGCTTAAAAAAAAAAAAAAGAAAAAAAAAAGCAAAAGTAGCTAATTTTGCAAACTAAAATATTTTTAATAACTGCAAATTATGCTTTACGTACTAAAGCATTTAATAAACTTAAAAAAAAAAGCGCTACTATGCTTTAAAAATAAAGCACTTTAAAAAAGGTTATTTTATTAAGAACTAAAGTTGCAGCAAAATAAAAAAAGCTTAATTATAAAGAAATAGTTTAATATTTACTATATAAAAATAAGTTCTTTTTTAATACTTCTTAAAAAAAGTTAAAAATTAATAATATTAAGCTTTTATTTATAATTATAACTTAGCAGCTATTTTTTTATAACTTAACTTTACTTTAAAAACAAACATTTTTAATAGTGTACTAAGTAAATTAAGCTAGCTTATAATATAAAAAAGCTTTAGCTTAAGTTTGTTATTAATAAGTTTGCTTAAAATAACATGCTTTTTAATAATAAACGCGTTTATAATTATTATGTTTAAAAGTTAAGCAAAAAAACGTAAAAGTAGGGCTATTATTTAGCTTATAGTTTTAAAGCTTTAAAAAAAGAAGTATTTTAACGTATAATTTTTGTAATAAAGTATACATTATAGTAACGTTTAAAAAAAGCAAAAAAAGCTATAGCTTAAGTGCTATAAGCTTTATATATTAATAGCTAATAGCACAAATCTTTTATATATAGCTAATTATTTTTGCGCGATTTTAAAATAGCAGCAAGTTATATAAATATAATAGCTAATATAATTACTGCTATAAAAAAAGCTAAACTTTGTTGCTAATGTATAGCTTTTTAAAGATTATATATAAACGTAAAAATTAGAACGGAACTATTGTAGTTTTTTATTTAAGCAAATAAAACAAAAGTACTAAAAAGTAAGTAAAATATATGTATAACAGCTAAAAAAAAAAAAAAGCAAGAATAAAAATATATTTAGGTATACAAAAGTAAGTAACTTAGCTAAATAAAAACAACTAATATAGCTATTTAAGCTTGCGTAAAAAAATCAGCCGCAAATAAACAATAAGT
This sequence comes from Xylaria sp. FL1777, assembly GCA_022578965.1. NCBI lineage: Eukaryota > Fungi > Ascomycota > Sordariomycetes > Xylariales > Xylariaceae > Xylaria > Xylaria sp. FL1777. The sequence goes on along the minus strand of MU400780.1, from coordinate 36,683 downwards.
AAGCTAAAAATATAGTTAATATGCTTTATTATATTTAGTAGTTCTATAATAAGTTTTATTAATATAAGTAATTGTTATAAAATAACGCTATTGTTGCAAAATTAACAACAATAGTATATATTACACCTAATATAACAATAATTGTTTTAAAAATATAGGTTTTAATTAAATAAAATAAATTAAAGTATACTTATTATTTTTTTTATTTATTAATTTTATTATATATTATTTTTTTAACTTTTAGTAAAATTTATAGCAAAATATATAGCTGCTTGCTTAAAGATTACTATTATAAGTAAATATATAGCTATACTTAAATATAAAAACTAATTTTTAAACTATTACTTTATATAGCATAGCAAAGCACTAAAGTATAATAGCAAACAATAAAAAAAAAAGCTAAAAATGAGTTTTATTAGCTATATATTTTTTTAATGTTTTTAAACAACTTAAAAAATTATATAATATAAAATATAGTATTAGTAGTAGCAAAAATATATATATAAAACTAAAGAAAAAATAAAAAAAAGGTTATTAAAAAGCTTAATAAGATTAACATTTTAAAACATTAATTTAATAGCATTGTTTATATTTAACATATTTTTAATAATATAATAGCAAATTAAAAAAAATAAATATTTTTTTTTTTTTAATTTGTTTTAAAGCTTTATATAACTTAAGATATATATTATAATAGTTTAGCTTTATTAACTTAATAAATATATAATAAAATATATTTTAAGAATAGTTTTAAGACTTATATAAAAAGTTAAATATACTAATGTAAATATAGCTAAATATAAGTAAATATAAGCAAAAGCAAAGTTAAAAGTAAATAGTAGTATTATATTATATAAAGTAAATAGTAGTATAGCTATAATAATAATATATAACAAGATTTTATAATTTTTTTTAATATAATTTAATAAGCAAAAAATAAAACTTATAGCTTAAAAAAAAAAACATTTATTAATTTATGCTAAAATATAACAAAAAAATCTATTATTTCTTTTTTTTAACTATTGCTTTTTTTTTATAGGCTTTTGGAATATTGCGTTTTAAGTAATACATAATTATAAGCAATATATTATTTTTTGTACTTTTGTTAGTTATATAAGCCCTTTTATAAAAATTATGCATAAAAATAATAGCTTTATTATTATTATTTTTATTTAGAGCTAAATTAAGGTTAATATTATTTCTATTAGTTGTTTTTAAATTAGTAAACTAAGTTAAAAATGCTAGAGTATTTATATTAGTAATATTAAAAAATAGCGTTATATTTAAAGCATTTATTGTTAATATTGTTGTTTTAGTAAAGCTTTAATTAAAAAGTATATAAAGAACACTTTTAGTTTTAGCATTAATTATATTTTTATTTTTGGAAATAAAGTGCTTAAAAAGTATTAGTATAATAGGTAACTAAATAGTAAATAAGCTTTTATTAATAGATTTTGCAATTTAAAAGGTGCAAAGCAAGGTTTTAGTTTTTAAGTTAGCTATGTTTTTTTTAATAGTAGTTATAGTTATATTAGTATGCTTTAATGCTGTAATAAATGCTAATTGTTTTTAAATATGCTTTTAGTAATATAATAGTAATAAACTAGCTATAAATAGCAAACTTAGCTCCTTAGTACTAGCAAACTTAATTATATTAGCTATAATGTAAAATATAAAGTTTTTTTTATTTCTACTAGTAATAAAAGTTATTAAGTTTATATTTTTAATATTTAAGTCTTTTTTATTACAATTAGTAAAATTAATAATATTTATTGTGTTAATGTATTAATAGCAAATTATATTACTAAGTACTTTTTTAGTAATATATTATGCTAAGCTAGGCATATAAATTAAAGCTAATATTAATACTTATTGTTTTTTATTAACTTTAGTTAAAATAATAATAACTGTAAAAGCAAAAACTAAACTTTTAGTTCTTGGGTTATATTATAAAAAACAAATAAAAAAGAAAATTAATGCTTTTTGTTTTTATTTTTAAGTAAGTTAAATATGTATATAATTTATAATACTAGTTATAATTACTACAAAAAGCTAATGCTAATTTAGATTGTTTTGTTTAATACTAAAAATAAATATACTAAGTTTTATAAAAATTTCTAAACAATTTAAGATATTATTTACTAATATAGTGTTTTTATTGGTTTTAAGGTAATTTATTTAAAACAAAAGTTAACATAAGCAAAAAAGAACATATTATAATATGTTAAGCTGCTTATTATAGTTATTTCACGTTAGTACATATTTAACTAAACAGAAATAGTATTATATATTAAAGCACTATATTAACTAATAATTGTTTTTAAGTAGCTAGCAAACTTAAGTTTTATATTGTACTTTATGTTTAAGTAGTTTTATATATTATAAGTTATGTTATTAAACTGGTTTACTATTGTAAAAAATAAAGAAAATAGTAAAACATAGTTGTAACTTATAAAAAGAAAAGATTAGTTATGTTAAATTTATGCTTTTAAATTTATAATAAAGTTTAAAATATTTAATAAAAAAAAATAAAAGCTATAATAAAAAGTATAAAAAAAGCAATAAAGAAATTATTATATAGTATAGTTATTTTTAAAAAAGCCGTTTAATGTAAATATATATATATATATATATGCGTATAATACTTGTTAAAGAAATAAAAGCATACTAAAAATTATATTTTAAAACTGCTAAGCATGGTATATTAAGTATAAAGCTAAAAGTTTAGCAAATAAACTAGTAAAACTAGTTTTATAGATTTTAAGAAGATTTAAAAGCTATAACTTTAATATAATATTTTATAAACCCTAGTAAAAAAACATTAAACTACCTTTTTAGATTTTTAAGCAACTAAAAAGAAATTAAAATATAAACTATAGTAAAAGTACTAATTATGCATAATATTTTACTTTTTATAAAGCTAAAGCATTAGTTATTATTAAGCTACTTATAACGTTTTAGTTTTAAATCAAATAAATATTTTTAATTAAGTTTAATTTATTATTAAGTGTTAAAATTGCTACATATATTAATAAAGCTTTATAATAGTTTAGTTCACTGGTTATTAGCTTGATTAATTATTTTAAGAATACTTTATATAGATTTATAAAATTAGTTATGCAGTGTTAAGCTATTTTTAAAAGTATAATTAAGCAATAAATACTTATAAATGCTATAATATAATTGTATAAAAAGTAACCGACTTAAAAGGTAAAAACTATAACCTAAAACAAAACTAACAAAAATAAACAAAAAAAAAACAGAAAAAAATAAAATAAAGCAATAATACTTATGCCACTATTATTTAAAAAGCTTATATAAAGTAAATAAATTAAACTATTAGTAAAATTTATTACTATATAAAAATATGTTGTAATAGCTTTTATAGGTTTATAAACCTTAAGATTTTCTTTTTATTAAAACTTATAGATTTAGTATTATATAATATATAATTAAGATTTAACTATAAACATAATGCATAAATAATACGTGTTATTTTATAGTATTATTTTACTAAGAAATTAACTTTTAAACATTAAACTAAGCATTAGTAATATATAAGTATATTAAAACAATAAAACAGAAAGCATTAATTTTTTTTTTTTTTTTTTAGGAAATTTAACTATAAACATTAAGCATTATTAGCATATGCTATATTATAATTTTATACTTAATAATATATGTTATTTTATAGCTTTATTTTATTTAGTAACGCGTGCTATTTTGTAGTTTTATATTTAGCAGCGCGTGCTATTTTGTAGTTTTATTATAACAATAAAACAAAAAGCATTAAATTTTTTATTACTTATTTATTGTTTAGAAATAAATTAGCACCTTTTTATTGTTTTTTATTTTTTTAATTTAGAAAATCTAAAAGCTACAAAACTATGCTATACTAAATATAATTTATTAACTATGTTATTTTTAGGGATTTTAAGCATAGGATTAGTATTAGCATATATTATTATAATACTAAAAGTATATCTAGTAGATTCTGGGTTTAAAAAAACAACAGGTTAAAACTAAATTAATTCTAGTATTTAGGTTAAAAAATCTGCATTAAGAGTTACAAATAGTTTTATTTTTTAAGCTTTTTTTATAACTAAAGTTAGGCCTTTAAAAGCTATAATAACAATTAAAACATAAAAAAAGTATAAAGTTTAATTAAATAGTTTTAAAGGTTATTTTATTTATATATTATTAGCAATAAAATTATGTAAAATGTTATACTTAATTAAGCAATAGTTAATTAGTTATATAATTAATTACATTAATATAAATAATTTTATTTAGCTAGTATTTTAAAAAGTTTAAATAAATAATTGCTATTATTTAAATATTATTAAGTAGTTATATATTTTATATTAAATATTTTAATAGTAAAGTTAAAAAAACATAAGTATTACTTTACGTTTAAAAAAGGTTAAAATATAGTTTTATTAAAACTTGTTTATTTTTATATATTTGTGCTTTATATTATTATATAATATAAAGGGTTTTATAAAGCAATAAATAGCTAATAAATTATTCTGGATATAAAGGCATACAAAGCTATAAATTAAACTAGGTTTTTTAAAAGAATTTAGAACTACGCTAACAAATATTTTTCCGTTTAAATTTAAACGTTGCTTACTTTTAGGTTTATTGCTTAAATACTAAAATTCTATAGCTTAACTATTTAAACATAATTTAAATAATTATTGCATTTTTAAACTTAGTTTAGTGTTATATTATAGCTATTTTAAATTAAAATATTAGCACTATTAAACTTAGCGTATTTTTTATAAGTAATAAAAACTATAAAAATACTATATAAAAATAATTTATATTATACTTAATTTTTAACAGAAATAATTAATATATAACCGTTTTTTTTTCTTATTATATAATATTAACTTAACTATTACTTATATAACTAGTATAATGCTTTGCTAAAAAACTAGTTATAATATTTTTGTTGTTTAAACTTTGGACTTTTTCCGGTTTAATAACTTATTGCAACATAATAATTTATAAACACTTTTATAATAGTTTACCTAAAATATAAGTTTTTAATATTTCTAGATTTGCTAGTACATAAATTATTAATATAAAAAAACAAACTTTAAATACTTTTAATTTTGTAGCATAGCTTACTAGTTATTTAATTTTTTAGAATTAATTAAACAAATTTGTTTTGTTTGTAAGTTTTAAACTACAAAAACAAATACGTTTTATGCTATTTTTATTTCTTATAGCTAAAAGTTTTTCTTTGTTTAATTTATTAATAACGTTTAATATAACCTTAACTTTTTTATTGCTAAACTTGTTTCTTTATTATTATATAATATTTTATTTTGCTTTAAAAAACAATATTAGTTAAAAAAACTTTAAATTATTAGTAATTACTATATTAAATAAAACAATATTAAAACTTAATATGTTTAATCTTAAAACAATTTTTTTGTAAAGTTTTATATAATAACTATTTTATAGCATAACTTTTTGTTAAAGTTACTTATAAAAAAACTAAAGTTTTGTTTTAATATATAAATGCTATAAAAAAAAAATATAAACATTATAAACTATTTAATATTAGTTTTAATTAGTATAAATTAGTTTAACTTAACTGTTAAGCAAAGATTATTTAACGTGTATAAAATGCTATAAGTAATACTTATTTTTCCTTTAATTTCTGCGTTATTTGCTAATAATATTTATGCAATAATTTAATGCGTTAAATTAACTAAGTTAGTAATACCGATTTAAACTAAAATAAGAATTTTGCAAAGGTTATTTAATGTTGCTTATGTTTTTTACGTACTATAAAAACCAAGGAGCAGCTTATATAAATATATTTATTTTGCATTAGATTTATTAATGCTAAATAAATGCTAAAGTATGCTATAGCTAATTATTTTAATATAGGTTATTTTTATTAATATTTTAAAAAGCTACGTTGTTTTAGTTTTATAAAAAAATAATTAATTTTTCTGCATATTTTATACGAATATATTATTAAGTTTTATGCTAAAGATTAAAAACAACTAGCAAATGCTTATTGCTAATTAAAAAAACAAATTATAGTTTAAAAATAAAATGTTTTATATATTATTACTGCTTTGCTTTATATAGTTTTTAGTTTGCGTAATATTGTTTAAGTTTTTTAAATAAATATTATAAAGCTTAAACTATAAAATATTAAAGATTTATTATATATATATTATTAATAAGTTATAAATGCTTTAGCTTAATTAAAAGTTAATAATTTATTATATATAAATATTTTTATTAATAATGCAGCATTAGCTAGTTTTTTAGTTAATAATATACTACTATTATTAATAAATAAAATATATATTTCTGCTAAAAAAAATCTTAACATTGCTTAAGCAAACTATATAATTAATTAAAACTTTATTTTTAATATACTAATTAAGCAACTATAAAGCTTTTAATATGTTTTTAGCACTAAATAGCAGTAGTAGCTTAGCTTAATAAAACGAAATAATTTAATAAGGTTTAATATATTTGCAGTATTTAATAAAAACAAAGATATTTAAAGAACTAATATTAATAAAAATGCTATTTTAAAGATTAAAAGAACTATATTAAATATAAGTTTTTGTAGCGCTACTTTATTTAAAAGTAGTATTAATATTGCTTGTTTTATAGCAAAAACTATTAATTTTGCTAAAGTTAATAGTATAAAGTATTTCGAAATATAGTAATATATTAGCTTTGTTAACTGCTTTAATAGAAATTTTTACTTAAAAGCATTTTTGCATCTTTTTTTATATAAGGAAAAAAAGCACAAAAACGCTTTTGCTATTAAAAATAATATTTATGCTTATAATATTAGCGTTAGCTAAAACGTTTAAGTTTAATGTTATTTTTTGTAATATAAAAGTTGCTATATAGCAAATTTTTTCTTTTTATTTTTACTTATAAATAATAAAATTCGAGATAATAGCACTTTTATTTTAAAGGCCTTAATTAAATAAAACGTATAAGCTGCAGTTTAAAAAGCATGCTGCTTTTTAAGCCTAGCAAATTTAAATGCTAAAAAGCACTTTGTTTGCTATTATAAATATTATAGCAATTTATATATTAAAACTATATTAAAAAATGTTTAATTAATTAAGTATAAATAGCTTTACTTTTACAAATAGAAAAATATTTTTAAAAGTTAATTATAATTACTAATTGTTATGCATAGCTTACTTATAATTTGGTTTATTATTAATTTTAAAGATTAAAGCAGCTTTATAATTTTTAAAATAGCGCTTTTTAAAAACTTAGCATAAGCTAAAGCACTAAATAAGTACTAAATAAGCTTTAATAATAATTAATAAAGCCTTAAATTTGCTAGAACTATATATTAAGATTTTATAACTGCTGCTTAAATGTTCTAAATATATATAAATATATTTATTAAAAACGTAGTAAAAGCTAAAACATTTAATAAAGTTGCTGCATATTATAATGTAATAAAAAGTAATAGTTAAAAGAGCTTTTATTTGTATAAAATATTATAACTAGCTAGCAATACTACAATATATAAACTAACTAATAATTTAGCTATTAATAAGATTTTGGGCCTAAAAAAGCGCATTATTAGCTATATAAATTTTTTTTTTAACAAAGTGCGCTATGCTTACTAAATAATTAAAATTTAAAATACTAATAAAAAAAATAATGTTTAAATAACAATTTAATTAATAATGTTAGCTATGCTATTATTTATATTAACGTTTTAAATATATTAAAGCATTTCTAGTTTAATAAAACATTATTAATGTTATATATAAAATAGCAGCATGCTTTTTTAAACGCTTGTAATAACTGCTACGCTTATATAAACACTTGTTAAAAAAAACTACATAAAAAAACAGCTTGTTAATTTAGCTATTTTTAAACGTTAATAAAAGTAACATATATAACTAAAAATAGCTTCGTTAAAATTAAAAAGAACTATTTGCGTATTAGCAAAACTAATTTAATTATAACATTAATATTTTAATGCAATTATAACTTTACATTTTTACAAAAATGCTTTCGAACTTTTTTTATTATATATTATGTGTTAAATTATATAATAAAAGCGCTAATTAAACATTATAAACTTATAATGTTTGCAAAAAAAATCCTAAATTAAATAGCATAATATTAATAAAAACAACCTTATAAAAAAAACATAAAAAAAATAAAAAGCAATTTTATTATGCTATTTTTTATAACAAATAATAAAGCTAACATAATTTTCCGCAGGTTTATAGCTTTATTTTTTAATAAGCTAGCAACTGCTTAAAAGCTTTTAGCTGTTAAAATTTGTGCTAATTTGCTTAAAATGCTAAACTATTATTTATTTATAAAAAACTAAGCTATAGTTAACTTTAATTACTTTTATACTTACGTACTAAAAGTTCTTTTATAGTGCATAATTAATTGCTTTAGTTTTAATGCTATTTAGCTATTATTAAATTTATTAAGCAAAAAAAGTTAGGTTTTTTTTTATATGCAAGTCTATATACATAAAAAAACAATGCTTTAAAACATATGTTTGTACGATTATATAAGCAGCTTTTATTTTACAAAAAAACTAAAAAAAGAATTATTACTACATTATTTTTTAATAAATAAAAATATTTTTTTTTTTAAAAAAATAGTTTAAAAGCTTGTTAATAAAAAGCAAATTTTAGTTTTTAGTAAACAACTTATTAACAGCATAAATACAAACAATTTAAATTAAAGCGCTATACTAAAGCTTTTATTATTTGTTTTATAGCATTATTTTAGTACTTTAATTAAAATGCTTGCTTTTAAACTTTAAGATTATTATTGTGCTTAATTAAATAGCAAGCTTTTATTTAAAGTTAAAAATTTAGATTAGCTAAAAAAGTTAAAAAAAAAAGCAGCAAAAAATGCTAAAGCATAAAAAAATCAACAAGCTAATTTAATAAATAATAATAATTTATTATTTAATAATAATTAGCAACTAATAAACGTAGAAAAAAACTAGCTAAAGAAATCTTTGCATTTTTTATGGTATAATTTTAATTGGTTTAAATAATTACTTAAAAAAGTAAATAAGCTACTTGATATATTAAATAACTTTAAATAACTTATTTAGCAAGCAAACATTAAAAACGTTAAAAATGCGCGTTTTAATATATTTACTAAAAATTAAACAAATATTTTTAACTAGATAAAAAATAGTAAAAATAGTAATAATGTTATATTAGCTAAACAAATTAGCGTTATATTAATATAACTAGTACAACTTAAATTAGCAATTTTAAAAAACTATATTAAAAAAAAAAATAAGTATATTGTTTTAAAAAAGCTAAGTTATATATATAACTATAAAAACCTAGTTAAAAAAAGTAAGTTTATAATACTAAGTTTTAAGTTTAACTAAAACTAATAGTATTTTTAAATATTAGCATTAAATAATTTTAAAAGCAATACTACTTTTGTTAAATATTTTCCTTTAATAAAATACTGCATTATTAGCTATATAATATGTGCAAAAAAAGGTTTAAATACAAAACAAAGTAAAGCAGTTTTGCTTGTGTGCTAAAAGCTTAACTTTAATGCTAACGTAGTACAAAAAAATATATTAAAACTACTTATTACTATTAATTTCTTAAAAAAACAAAGCAGCACTAAAAAATCTATTGTTATTTAAGCTATATATAAAGTGTTTTTTTAGTTAAAAAAAGAAAACAAAATATTAATTACTGCTTTTATTAAAAGCGTAGCAGCAAATATTAATAGCATTATAATACATTTAGCAATAAAGTTTAAAGTACGTAATAAACAAACTTTTTAAAGTTTAACATTAAGAAATAAAAATATTATATAACTATAGCAAAATAAGCTTGTTTTTATTATTAATAAAATTAGCATAATTTTAGCTAAACTTTTATTTTAAGTTAAAAAAGCTATATATAAAAACTATAATATAAAAAACAAAAAACAATTTAGTAGCTTTTTATATATTTTTATAGCTAGCAACTTTGCTTAGTTTTTTTTAATAAATAGCATATTGTTAGCTAAAGGTTTAATAAATTTAATAGCTTTTATATAAGCAATATATAGCTATACTTTAAATAAGTACTTAACGCATAAAAAATAAAAAAAATGCTAATAATAAAACTTAAAAAGCAACAATTATAATTTTAGCAATTAACATACATAAAATATAAATAATAAACATAAAAATTATATTACTTATAAAGCTATTAAAATTATAAGTAATAATAATAAAAAAGCAATAATTGCTTAAATTACTTGCGCTATTAAAAAAGCTAAAAGCTTAGCATTAATAAAAAACATTATAGAATTAGTTTGCTTAAAACAGCAAATAAAAACATAAAGCAATATGCAATTGCGTAGTTTTTTAAATTAATTTTGCTTTAAAACTTAAACTAAAAAAAACTAAAATATATTAAATGCTTAAGCAACAAATAACTTTTTATTGCTTCATTTTAGGCCTATTAATAAATTTTGACTTATTATATGTAATAATAAGCTGCAGCATATTGTTAACTTTAAAGCAGCATAGTTGTTTTTATAATATAATAACTATGCTTTATTTTTATTTATTTTCTTGTTAAAACATAAGCTAAGTATACTAATAATAAAATACTTTATTAAGGTTTAAAAACACTTATATGCATAAATAAATGCAAGTAATAAAAAAAAAAAAAAAAGTTTTTATAAAAACATAAGATTTAACTTAGTTATTTTAGCTTATAATTTATTTAGTAAAGAAATGCTAATTATTATAACAACTAACATTTATTCTAGTTTAAATATAATAAATAGAAGTAAATTTTTAGCAGAAAGGTTTATTTTGTTTTTTATAGCAACATATATTTGCTTAGCGCTAAGTGTTTATTTTTATATAAAACTGCTTGCTTATGTTTTTATTAAAAAAGTAAATAATAAAACAATATATTATTTAGCTTTAAAAAGTAGTATTATATTACTGTTTTCTAGTTTTAAAAAACAAAAAGTAAAAGTACTAAAGGTTATTAAATTGCTTGTTATTTTTAGCTAAACAAGCATAGCTTATATAACTAGCTTAGCTATAACTAAGTATAAAGCTTAAGAAAAAACGTTTTTTAAAGTTACTTTATGTTTAAATAAAACAGCAAATAGTAGCAAAAAAACTAACAATAAAAAAAAAAGCAGCAAAAGATTTTTATTTATATATGTTTAATTATTAAAGTTTACTAATTTAAATAGCATACAGTTGCTTAGCAGTATAAAGCTAAATGTTTTTTTAAATACCCGCTTTTTTGTTAATTGCTAAGCATTAATAAATAAGTTAAATAATATAAACATAAAAACTAAATTAAAAAACAAATTTATTAATATAAAAGAAAAAAAAATATAAAATAATTAAAATTTTATAATATGTTAACTATTTGCTAAATAATCTGCATACTAAATAAAAAACTAATAGTTTTTAGCTTAAAAAATTAAGTTGTAATAATTACAAGCATTAAAATAATAAAGCTTTTAAAAGCATAAAATAGCATTATATTTAGTAGCAATACACTATATATATTAGTTAAACCAATTAATTACTTAATTAATTAGTTAATTAATCAACTAAACCTTTTGTACTAATATATTTTACTATATTATAAATAAAGTTTGCTATATTTAAAACCTTTTAAAAAGTATATAAAGTAGCTAAAGCTTTATATTTAACGTTAAAGTAAATTAATTAATTAATTAATTAATTAATAATATATTAATTACTAAAAATGCTTAGCTTAACTATTTAGTATGTTTAGTTTATTAATTAAGCTAGTACTACTTTAGCAACCTTTATATAAAAGCTGCTTTTATGCTATATATGCATTTATGTTTTCTTTTTGCTACTTTACTTTTTTATTTCCTACGAAAGGGGTAAGTTTTTTATAGTAATTAATATGTTTTTTAGCCCACTTATTATTTCTTTAAACCTATTAATAGCTAGCTATAGTATTAATAGCATACTAATTAGCTAAATAAACAAGTAGTGCTTATAAAACAAAAAAAAAGAAAAAAAGTTATTATATGTTTTTTAATGTTATTTTTTCTTTAATTTAAAGCACTTTTTAAGTCTTAAAGTAGCTAGCTTATAGTGCACTTTAAAACTTATAAAAAGCTTACGCTTTTTTTAATATATATGCTTAACTAACCTTTTTGCATATAGCTATATAAAATATATAAATAAGTAATAAAATAGATTATAATAAGTAAAATAATTATGTAATATATTTAAGCATAGCTTAGTTGCAATATAGTTAAACAAAAAGTATACCTGTTTTTTTATAAATTTAGCAATAGATTTAAAACATATAAAAAGAACAAACAGTAAAAGTTATAAAGGTTTAGCATTAATTAAGCATGTTTTATTTAATTATTTTATTTCTTTAATACTAATTAATTTACTGTATTAAAATATATACTATATAATTTATTTAATATATAAAAGTATTAAACTAATGTTTATAGCTATGCTACTTTATTTTATGCTATTTTATTTTAGTAGTAATAATAAAATTAGTACTAAAAACTAAAAAGTATAATTACTTTATATCTAAAAAAAAAAAAAAAAAAACACAAAATGCTTATAATCTTTAGTAGTAATAAAAATATTAACACTACTTAAGTTATTAATATAGTAAATAATAGCTATATATTTATAAATGCTAACAATAATAAAAGTAATAGCACTACTTAAGTTATTAAAGCAAAAATTAAAAACTAAAAATATTATATTTTTAATAAAATTTATCTTTAAGCACTACTTTTTACTATAAACGTTATAACTAGTATAGCTTAATTTTTAATATATAATTGTTAGCTAAAAAGTTAGTTTTACTACTATTATTTACTATATTAATAATTAATCTTCTTTTAGTAACATTATTAAGCTTTTTATTAAAGCTTTTTATTTTTTACTTCTAAAATGCCCTTTTTACAAAACAATAAACCAGGTTTAGTAAGCTTACTAAAAAAACTAATTTAAAACGTAAAAACAGCACATATAAAAAGTAATACTATATATAATTATTACATAATTACGCATTTTATTTAAAAAGCATAATTATAACAAAACTTGTTTTTTTTTTTTTATTAACATTATTGCTAAATAACAACTAGTTTTATTTAACTCTTTAAATTTCCTTTAAATAAGCTTATAGTTATAAATATATCTTTAATTTTTAGTGCTTAAAACTTTTTTTTCGTACAAACAAATTACTAAAGTAAAAAAAAAAGCTATAATAATATAAATATTCGTTGTTAAAATCCGTAAAGTTAGAAAAAAAGTATAAATTTATTTAGCATTGCACTTAAAACCTTTGTTTAACATTAATTTTAAAATATAATACAACTTAAAATTCGAAAAGTTAATAAATATTTAAAAAAAACTAGATTTAATTACATTATTAATAATTTTACTACAGAGTTAATACTAAGCAACAAAAAGTTAAAAGTAAAAAAACAGTTAGCTATAATAGCTTTATGCTAACTAAAAGCCTAAAGCTATTAAAAAAAAAGAAAATAACTATTATGCCTTACTTTTATAAAAAAATTAATTAATAAACTACTAGTTAAGCTTTTATATATTAATTTTTACAAAAGCAAAGAATTGTTTATACGTAAGGCTTAAAATTTAGCTGCTGCTTTAATTTAAGTTATAAGCTTAATACTACTTAAACAGTATTTTAAATGCTTAAAAAAACATAGCAAATTTTTTAGCTATGTTATTTCTTGTTTAATAAATCATTAATTTTAAATATAATATATATATGCTAATTATTACTACAAAAGTAAAAGATTCTCTTGTTTATTTAAAAAATCTTATATATATTAGCTATTTAATTTGTTATTTATACTATATAATACTTACTAATAAAGTAAAATTAATAAAAAATTAATTTTTTAACGTTATAATTTTAATACTATTAGAATTTTTATTACTTTTTACGGACTAAAAACTAGTTTTATAAACATATAATAAAAAAAATTTATTTATGTTTATTATTGCTTATAAAAGCAAATATTTATAAAATAGCTATGTTACAATTAAAAATAGCATTAAAACAACAAACGTTAATTATAACACTTAAAAACAAATAAAATTATTTACTTTAAAAGAAGCTTATGCTTAAAATGCTTTAAACAAAAACGTTTATAGCGTTAAACTAACTATTAAGTATACTTAATATACCAAAAAAAAATGGCCTTTTTATAAGTGTTTTGTAAAACTATTTTAAAATGCTATAAAGTAGCTTTATTTAAATATGCATTTCAATAATATAAAAACAAATAAAATTAATTATACATTAAATAATATATTACTACAAAAAGTAAAACAAGTATTGCTTACTATAAAAAACATTAATTTTATTATAAAAGAAATTAATTCTATTATTTTATAAGAATTTAAATGATTTCTTTACTTAAAAAAAATAGCTAACAATAATTACTAAATATTTTATTTTTATAACATGTGTACTACTATAATTAAATTAATAAATAGCTAAAATAACTAATAAATTTAAAAAAAAAACAAATTTAAAATCAAAACTTAAATATTATAAGGTTTTTTATAATAATTTATAACTTATTTATTAACTTAAAAAAACTAAACTTATATTAATTAATACTAATTATATGTTATAAAATATTGCTATTTATTGCAGTTATAGCAAAAAAACTTAAAAGTATATATATAGCATAATAAACTACTTAAACCTAAGCTATTTTTCTATACTTTGTACTGCTAATAAAGCAGCTATTCTTAGCGTGCATTATATATTTGCTTAAGTAAAAACAAGGTTTTTTTACGTAAATTGTTTTATTTATTTTTTAACTTAACTGATTAATTATGCTTATGTTTTAATTATTGCTAATGTTTTTTTCACTTTATAGTTACCCACTTTATAAACCGAACATAAAAAATATAGTAGCAGTTTATTTTAGCTAACAACAACAAAAAATGTTTTAATATATAGCAGCTAAAACATATATTGTTTAATAGTAATAATAAATAGTTTAATTTAGCAGTTTGCTATTTAATTAACATAAAACATAAGTTAACTATAATATAATATATAGCTTTAGCAGTAAAGTTTTAATTATTAGTTAATTTAAGTATAATAATTATATAGCTATAAGCTTTAATAGTTTAACATAATGTATATATAATAAATTTATATTTATAAAAGTTGTTTTAATACTAAATATAATATAACGCTTTACTTAAAAACAAAGCTTCTAGTTTTGCATTATTAACTAGTTAATTATTATTTAGCTTTAAATAACAAAACATAAAACGTAGAAAATTAAGCGCTGCATTTATTGCTTAAATATTAAGCAAACTATAATAGTTATAAATAAGTAGCTAGTTTGCTATAATACTAATTTTATGTGTTACTAATAGTTTTTAAAAGTTATTACTATTAAAAAGAAAATTGTTGCAAATTTTTAATAAATATATAAGCCTAGCAAAATTCGTTAATTAAGTGTAAAAAAATAAAAACTAA
This sequence comes from Xylaria sp. FL1777, assembly GCA_022578965.1. NCBI lineage: Eukaryota > Fungi > Ascomycota > Sordariomycetes > Xylariales > Xylariaceae > Xylaria > Xylaria sp. FL1777. The sequence continues at coordinate 21,144 of MU400780.1, read as the reverse complement.
TAGTATTATATAGCATACTATATAGCTATAATTACGAAACCTTAGAGTACTTTAGCTAAACTACCACTAGTTATTAAACAGCAGCTAAAAGCAACAATTAGTATATTAATACAGTTTATACAAATATTAATAACATATATAAGGTATCTTTTAAATTAATAACTATTGCTAAAAAGCCTAAAGTAAATAAAAAAGCAGCGCAATATAGCAAATAAAATAATAATGTAACTAAATCTTTATTAACTAAAATAAGTTGTTTTTAAAGGATAAAAAACATAAAAATATAATTTAAAATAGTATAGTTATAATAAAACTATATATAATCTTGATTTTTCTATAAAAAGCAATATATTTAATAATTAATAAATAAAAGTTTGTTATAATTAATAAAAGCAATATATAGCAAAACAGAAAAATTTACCTTTATTTTATATATTTTACTACAAGAATATATTACAAAAACATAAAACATTAAAACACTTTAACAAAAATTAAACTAGTATAGCTATTAATTAAACAAAAATACTATAGTATAAGCATCCTTAATGCTAGTAGCATATAATATATATTACTTAAACTTAACAAAAAGTATAAAACAAAAGTATATTAATTCTTAAAAAAATTAAAATAAATATATTAAAGGCATTTTTAATAATTAAAAAAAAAAAAGAAAAATGCTATATATATAAAAAACAAGCAGCTTTAATTGCTTGTTTTTTTAAAACAAGATCTAACAATATTTTCTAATATTATTAATACTTAAAACATAGTAGCTATAGGTATTAATGCTAATATATATAGCTTAAAAAGTATATATTTATAAAAGCCTTTAGTAGTTAAATATAGCTTAATTATATAGTTAAACATTAAAATATTACTATAATATCTCTGCTTTTATAGTAAACTTTTTATAAACTATATTACTAAAAATAGCTATATTTTAATTATTAACTTTAATTAATTTTGTTTTGTTTAAATGCTAAATTTCTAATGTTTTAATTAATTAGGTATATTTAAAAGTAATTATAAAATAAATATACTATATTTTTTCTTTATACTTAAAGAAAAGGTATAATCTTTATAAGCTTCCTTGCTTTATTTTAATATAAAAAAATACAAAAATTAAGGTATTTATAGGCTTCTATAAACATATTATATAATAAAACAACATAAAACAATATATTATTCTAAAAAAGAAAATAACTAATAATGCTATAATAGCATATTTTATAGTGTTATGTTATATTTACTTAGCAATATATTTTAATTATAACGTAAAAAACTAAAAGTTATATAGCAAATTAAGCTAAAGCGTTAACTTTTTATTTTTACTTAAGTAGCTTTTTTAGTAAAATGTTAGGTTAACTAAAGCCCAAAATAGCTATTTAATATAATGTTAGCTAATTAATTTTAATTAATTAAATTTAACTATTTATATTAAAAGCAATAATTTATTACTTTATTACAAATATAATTTGTATTAAATTAAACATATTCATTAATTAAAAAAAGTATAAATTAATAAATAAGTAAATAAGTTAACTAATTAATTAACTAGCTAGCTAACTAGCTAACTAGCTAACTAAGCACTTTAGTTTAAAACTTAGTTAAAACATTAATACTTATAGCAATAATTAATTAATATAAAAACAAAAGTATTTTATTTTTAGTAAAGTTTATAACTATATATATTAAATAAGTTAGTTAGTTAAATAAGTATAAGTTAGCTTACAAAGCTATTAATGTTATTAAATAACCATATAGTTAAAAAAAGGTCCTAAAAACAACCTAAAATAACTTATATACTATAAGCTATTTAAAAAAGCATAAGTACTTCTAAAACAGTATAAATTATATTGCGTATAAAGTACCTTAGTTTCTAAAGAAATTTTAAACGTTTATAAAATTCGTGGAGTTTATACATTAATAACGTAATAAAAGCATAAAAGTATTGCTGCTTAAAAACAAAATTCTTAGATCAAGAAATAAAAGTACTTTAAAACTAGCACTAATTATACTATACGCTAAGTATTTTAAAAAACTCAAAAAAGTATTAGTTTAAAAGGTTAAATAGTTTAATAAAAGTATTTAGTTATAAAGTCGTTAAAAATAAAAAAGCTAACAAAAGTATAGTAAACTAATTGTTTAATTTAAGCTATTTTATTAAAAGTATTGTTAAATCGCAATTAGTATATATTTAAAAGCAGTTTATATAAGTTAGTACTACAAAAGAAATAAGTTTAGTTTAGTAATAGCTTTGCAAAACTATCTAGCTATTAAAAGTTCTAAAATAGCTTTGCAAAAATGTTTAGCTATTTTAGTTAGTAGTTAGTTTATGCGCAATATATATATTAACATGTTTAATTTATATTTAAATAGTATAGCATATATATAAATATATATAGTTAAAAAGGTTATCTAAAAATAAATAAAAAAAAAAGTTGCTAATAAAGCTATAACTTACTTAAGTAAAAATTTTCTAAGCATTATTAAAGTTAAAAAATAGAATGCAATTTATATAAAAGTGTACTAATTATAAAAGTAGCTAATAAAGCTATATATAGCTAAAGTACTAATTATATAAGTATTAAAAAAAATGCTTGTTTGCTTACTTTTGCTAATTTTACTTATTTTAATAACTAACTTTACTATTATTACTACTATTATTACTTTAGCTTATGTTTACTTTAGTATATTTATAGATTTAATTCGTAGCTAAAAATAGCTGCTAACTTATTATAATTATTTAAAAATCTACTCTGCTTTAGCTGCTATGTCTTTTATAGTATATATTTTTGTTTAGCTTAATCTAGGTATATATGCTAATTAATGTCTAGTTTTTATGTATTATAAACTGCTTGTTATAATACTTTTTAGCAGTAATACTAATTTTAAAAATAAAGGTAAATAACTTAATGTAATAAGGTTATATTTAGCTAATATTTATAAAATATATATTTACTAAGCATACTAAAATCTTAAAGCTATGCTATTATTATATTAGCTATATTACAATAGTATATAATATTTTCTTTATTATTAGCCTTTTATTATTAACTATTAAAATAAAGTAAGGTAGCTAAACAAGCTAACTAGCTAATTAAAATAAGTTTAAACTAAGTTATATAGTAAAAATAAAAAAATAAATATTGCGCTAAATTTTAAAGCATAAACTTAAATATTATAAATAACATAATAAAAATTAGCTATAGTTGCTTTATTTATATTATTATATAGCTCTTTTATTAATTGTTTTATTTTTTAATTTATATATAGCTTAATTACTTAAATGCATAAGTTATAACTTATTTTTTCGCAATTAAAGTGTTATAGTAAATCTAGCGTAATTATATTACTGCAATCTTTTATTTATAATAAATAATACTATAAAACCTATAAACAAATAATTTATTATTGTTAATTTATATATTTAATTCGTTTATTAATTAATTGCTATAATTTCTATATATAAGTTATAATATATTATATTTAGCTGCTTTAGCTAGCAATAAGCAAAATTTGCTTAGCATAAGCAGTTTAACTATAATTAGTAATAAGCATTTAAGCTAGTAGCCTTTAATTAATAAGGCCTAAAATAAACATGTAAAAATGTTAAACTGTTTTTTTTAGCTTAGCTTGCAAAGCGTTTTTATTTTTTTTAATAAAACAGCAATTAAGTGTTAAAAAGCTAATATAATTCTTAAGATAGCATAGCTAAAAAACTTATTGCTAAAAACCCTTAAAAAGCTAAAAAAAAAAGATTTTTATTAAAAAACTAGTATTTTTTAAAGGAAAAAACATAATTGCTTTTATATAAACAAAAAAAATAAAAAATAAGCTTAAAAAAAAATAAATGTTGCTAAAACTTTTAAAAGTTATAATGTAAGCAAATTTAACGCTTATTTATACTAAACAAGTTTAAGCTTATGCATTAATATAAAAAATAATTAATAATTAAAAATATACTTTGTTTTTTAAGCTAATACTATTTTTTATTAAAGAATAAAAGGCAAGGTTTTTTAGTTATAAGCTAGCTATTGCTTAAAAACTTTGCGCAAAACGTAGCTATTGTTTTTTTATAGCACTTATTTTTAAATAAGCAAGCTTTAAAAAAAAGAAAAAAGCATGCTATTTTTATAAGTAAAAAAGCTATAAAAAAATAAAGCCTGCTTAATAAAACTAAAGTAATAAAATTCTTTAAAAAATTATATAATAACTTAAATAAAATGTTATATAAAAATCTTTATAAAACATTAAACATTTAAATAAATAGAAAATCTAAGCTAATCTTTACTTTAAAAAAACAAAAAAAGCGCGCAAAGCATAAAAAAAAGTTAATTATTTATATAATTATAACTTTAATAAACTTTTATACACTATTATTAATGCTATTAAGCTAACTATTAATATAATTATACTAGCTGCTAAAAAAGTTATTATTAAAAAGCAGCAAGTAAAACTAGCTTAATACTTTGCTTATAATTAAAACATAAATAATATTATTAAGCAAATATAATAGCTAAAGTTAAAACAAAAAAACGCAGCAATTATAAAGGAAAAACTAAAAAAAATGTTAAAAGAACTGCAAAATTAGTATATTTAGCTTATTAATCAAGAATTATAAGCACTGCAATATTACAAAATTAATATAAACTTATTAAAAAAGCAAGTGTTTAGTATTAATGCTATAACTTCTAAGTATTTATAAAAAAGTAAATATAATTCCAAAAAACAAAAATAAAATAAACAATCGTTTAATTTTTTATAATAAGTAAAGTTAAACAATCTTTATTTAGCAAAAGCAACTATTTATTAAAAATATAATATAAATAATTACTACGTTTATAAGTATAGCTTTATTTACAAATTAAAACAGGAAAACATTATATACTAAAACTCCAAATAATATTTAAGAAAGCTAAAATTTTCTGCAAGCTTTAAGTATATAAAAGTTTCTTTAAAAGTTATAAAAATCGGCAAAAATAAAAAAAGAATACTTAACGCCGCAATAAAATAAATATATAACTTTGTTTTAAGCAATAATAAGCTGCTAAAGCAAAAAGCTTATTATTAATTTTAAAAAAAAAACTTTGTTTTAAATAATAAAAATTTAAATACTAAAATAAAAAGCAAACAAAAAGAACCAAAAAATAAAAAACTTTACTAGCTAAAAAATAAGCAGCTAGCTTAATTTTTAAGTAAAAAATCTAACGATTAAACTTTTATACTTCATAAAATAAAATTAACAAAAGCTTATAATATTAAAAAAAATAACTTAATAAACAGCAAGCTAAATAATAGCTTTATTACAACTAATTAAAACTTTATATAAAGCATTTTTTATAATACAAATAGCATTAAAATCTTGCAAAGCTATATATTAAGCAGAAAAATTAACGTAAATATGTTTTAAGCTAATTGTTATAAACCTTTATTAAAAAAGGCTGCTTTTTACTAAACAAAAAGTAAAAAAAAACTTAAAAAGCTAAAAAAAAAGCCCTTTATAAATTAAACAATTAAAAAGGTTTATTTAAATAATAATAAGTTTTTTATTTAATTTAACACTAAAAATACACAAATAAACAATAATTTCTTTAAGCAAAATATTTTATTAGAAATAAAAGGTTTTAATTATTAAAAACCTTAAAAAATACAAGAAATAAGGCTTATAAAAAGAAATTTAAAATTTGAAAAAATGTAAGCTAAAAAGTCCAAAAACTTCTTAAACAAAAAAACAGATATTACTTTTAAAGATTTTATAATAGAAGTTCTAAAGTACTTTAATGTTTTTATTTAAATAATTGTTTAAACAAGAACTAAATTATATTTTAAAGCAGCAAAAATTCTTAAGCTAATGCTAAAAATAATATTACTGCTTTTAAATAACCTTAGCAAAAGTTTAAATTAATAAATCGAGCTAAACATGCTATAGCTTGTTTTAAAAAAAAAAGCAATAAGTTAAAATATAAAGCTTAACTAAAAACTTTATTACATAAAATCTTAACTTAAGTAAACATAAAAGATGTTTTTTTTTATAAAAGCGTAAACTTTTTAAAAAAAAACATAAAATCTTAACAAATAGCAGCTAAAAAAACATAAGCAAGCTTTTAGCTAGTATTATAGTTAACTAATTAACTTAATAAACAAAGATTGCTAAATAATACTTATAAAACTAGCTTTTTATTAAACTATTTAATAGTGCGAATTAATAATAAAATAAATTATAATAGTTTTATTATATATATTTATATGCTTTAACCTAGCTTTATAACTGCTTTTTTAAAAAAGCGTTGCTATAAAATAATAAAGGTTGTTTGTAATTAAAACTAATAAAATAATTAAGTAATATTGTTTTTTGCTTATATTGCTTTAAACCTTTAAACGTTAAAAAACAAATTAAAGTTTAATAAAATGCTTTTAAGAATTTTAAACTAATGTAATACTATGTATTTATTATTTAGAAATAACTTAAAAAAATAAAAGTTACTAATTGTTATACTTTTGCTGCTTTTTAAAGAAATAATATTTTTAACTAAACTTTAGCTTAGTGCTAATTTTGTGTTAGTAACGCTAAAAGAAATAAATAGGCCTAAAGAGCTAATATAACTAGCATTAATAATTTTATAAAACATAAGCTAAAGCCCTAATTTTTTTAAACTAAGGATTTATAAAAAACATAATAATTATATTAATAGCAGCAGCTTAAACTTATTTAAAAAAACACTAAAGTATAAATTTTATAATAAAAAAGACTTAAGTTTAACAAATTATTTTAATTAAAAACATATAAGCTTTTTAAATTTATATTTTATAATAGCTTTACTAATAAAACTGCGAAGTATTTTAATTATTTCTTTAAGCGTTGCAAAGCTAGAAAAATCTATATAACCTTGCTTAAAGCTTATTATAAAAATAGAAAACAAAATCTATAGAAGTAATATTATTAGAATTATTAACTTTAAAGCGCAATCTAGTATTATTATAAACTTTTTTGTTAATAAAAACGGCTTTACTACTTAAAATACTAATATAACTTAAAAAAGATTTAATTAAACTAGTAATTTTATTAAATATGTTAAATGCTTTAAAACTACTATTTGAATAAATAAAAAATCGTTACTTTTTTTACTATATATAATTAGCAAAAAATAAGCTATTTACTTTTTATTACTAAAAATAAACTTTATTATAAAATCTTAAATAAGTTTATACTTTTAAAGCTCTTATATAATAGCTAGTATAATATTAAAAACAAGCTAGATTATTATACTAATAATAAACTACATTAAAAGCTTAAACCTAAAAACCTAAAAACGTTAGTAATTAAAAAACTAATATATATTTATTAAACTACTAGCTTAATAAAAAAGCTATATAAAGCACAAAAGTTTTAAACCTTAAATAGAAAATCTAACAATTAGCAAAAAGCAACAAAAAAAAAATTAAAAATATGCAATTTAAGAAAATATGCAAGTATAAACTTTTAAAAGAATTAAAACCTATATAATGCTATAACGTTAGTAGTTTTTTTAACTTTTTTTATATAAAAAAATATTAAATTTCTTAAAAACTTAAAAATATAAAATAATAAAAAAGTTTGCATTGCTTTTAATAATAATTAATTACTTAAAATATTTTTGGTTGTAATAAAAAAAACATTAAAGCAAAAAAACGCTAAAAGATTAACAATTATAAAAACTAAAAATCCTGCATATAAGTTAAGCAACAAAAATAACTTAATTATAGCTTTAATTTAAACATTATTAACTTTTTAAGCTTTTAAAACTAACGAATTAATAAAGGATAAAATAATAATTTTAAACATAATGTATAAAACAAAAGATAAAAAGATTTATTTTAAAAATAACGTGCTATTTAATAGTACTGTTTTATTTAAATCTTATAAATAAAAAAAGCAAGCTTTAAAAAAGGCAAGCTATTACCTAGAAAATCTTGCGCTATTTTAACAAAATAGCATTTATTAAAACATATATTTATGTTTTAGCACTACTTTTAGAGGCATTTAATTAACTGCTGAATAATTAGCTGTTTTTTTAAAAAAGCTTTATATAACTAACTTTACTTAGTAAAAAGCAGCATTGTTAACTAAAATATAGTATTGCAAAAAAATAGCACTTTTTTGGAACTTTTTTAAAATAGAAAAAATTTATAATAAAATTTCTCTTTTTTATAAAATTAAAACAATCTTTTATAAAGCATAGCAAGTTTGCAGTATTCTGATTTTTAAACCTTTAAAAAACATTACTATAAAAGTTTTAAAAACTTAACTTAAGCATAATGTTTTTAAGAAAGCTTATAGTTTATATAAATATTTACTAATAAAAAAGCAAGCTATAGTTTTAGCTATAAAATATATATACTTAGGTTTAAAAAACAAAAGCGCTAATGTTTATAAAAAAGTTCAGAAAGCATTTTTATATATTAAATTAATGCTTATTTTTAAAACCCTGGTTAATTAAAGCAAAACAGTGCTTTACTTTTAGCATTTAACTTAAAACTAGCTTTTATTTCTTTAATATAAAAGTGCATTTAGCTTTTATAACTAAATTTTATATTTCTTATTTTATAAGTTATAATATAATAACTTTTATTATGTTATAGGTTTTTAATAGCGTTGCAACTATAAAAGTAGCTTTTATAAGCAATTTAAGCTTTAATTAACATTTATTATTTACTTAAGTACTTACTATATATTAATAATATTTAAGTACTTTAATAACTTTTATTATTGTATAGTACTATATTAAATATTATTTATTTATATATATACGTATATATTTGTTTATTTTACCTTGTTTTAATAATTTTGTTTATTATAACAATTATTTACTACGCTAAGATTTCTTGTTTTTTAAATATTTAAGCTGCTTATTAATGCTTAAGTTATTAAACTATTTGCTATAATTAAAATGCTTTAGCTATTTAAGTTCTTTATGCTATATTAAACAGGATTTAAAAAATTCTAATTGCTAAATTTGCTAAGTAAACAAAACTTGTATACTATAAATTATAAATGTAATTAAGGCTAATTATTATATATATAAAATATAAGTATTTATAAAAGTTCTTTAGGATTATTTTATAAATATAAAGCTTTAAGCTATAAATAAAGTTTTTAAAAGCTATAATATTTATATTAATTATATAGCGCTGCTTACTAAAAACACTAATGCTTTTAAGTTAGTTAATGTATAGTAAACCTAAAATAATTTTTGCTAAAAAGCAATAAATATTATTGCTGCTTTAAGATTTTATAAAATAAACTAAAAAAGTATTTTTAGTTATTTATTTATTGCTACTTATGTTTAGCAATAAGCTTTATATACTTTTTTATAACACAATTTATAATATATTTAAGGCCTTAAAGTTAATAATTATGTTTACTGCATTATAGTTATAGTAAAAAGTTCGCAATAAACTTAGTTAGCTAAATTAATAATAGTAGTGCTATATTATAAATAAATTAAGAAATTAATAGAAAATATAGCATTAGTATTAGTATTTATGCTTATAGTTTAAATAAAAAAAAGCAAAGCATTTTTATAATTTGCACATTAATGTTAGCTTTATTTTTATTAATTCATTTTATAGCTACAAATTATATACTATAGCTGCTTTAATTATACTATGTAAAACTTATTGTTTTATGCTTAAATTTTTAAAATAATCTTACTTAAAATTAATAAAAGGAATATAATACTTTTTGCTAATATATATGCAGTATTTAAGGCATATTTATTAACATAAAAAATACTTAAACAAAGGTTGTTAATATATTAGTATAAATAGCTAAAAGAAATAATCCGGCTTTTTATAAACTAGTGCACTATATATAATAGCGCTTGCAGCAAATCAAAAAAGCAAATAGAATTTTAACTAAAGTACTAATTATTATAGTAACCCAAAAAAAAAACACACATAAAATAACTAAATAAGTCCTAAATATAAAAAAGCTTAATTATTATAACATAACTAAAAAATTAATTAATTTATAGTTAGTTATATTAGCATAACAATAATAAGCTTTAAATATAAAACAATAATAAGCTAAGCTTTTTATTAAACTAAAAAAGGTTTATTATAATTACTAAGCAAAACCTAGGTATTTATTATAAAGCAAACTGCTAGTTATAAACTTTAAAAAGCTGCTTATTACAAAATACTAATTATAGCTTTTTAAATAAAGCATAACATAATAAAGCACTAAAAATAGCAGCATTAAATTTTAAACATAAAACTACAAAAGCAAAAAAGTAATACATTTAATTAAAAAGTAAAGCAATTATAAAATTTATTATGCATTAAACACTGTAACTTTACTGTAACGCTAAATTACTAGATATATAATAAATTTCTTTTTTAAAAACTCTATAACTACTTTTTTTCTAGCTTATTTACTAAAATAAAGCAGTATAATTGCGCTAAATTTACTATAACACTTTAATTATAAAAAGATAAGTTATAACTTACACATTTAAGTAATTAAGCCATATATAAATTAAAAAATAAAACAATTAATAGAAAAGCTATTTAATAATACAAATAAAGCAACCATAGTTAATTTTTATTATGTTGTTTATAATGTTTAAGTTTATGCTTTTAAATTTAACGTAATATTTACACCTTTATTTTTATTATATAACTTAGCTTAAATTTACTTTAATTAGCTAGTTAGCTTATTTAGCTACTTTACTTTATTTTAATTTTTCTTTATTAAAATATGGCTGCTTTTAGTTTATTTTAATACTTATAATTATAAAGTTCTTTTTATTATTAACGTTTTTTAAACAAGATTAGTATTATTTTCCTTTGTTTATTTAGTTTTATAAGTTTTCTTTTATTTTTTTTACTACGTTTAAAGGTAGCTTAAGTTTTAGCGCTTACGAAAGCATTTTAGCTTTATTAAAACTAGTTTTAGCTTTTTTACGTATTTAGATATATAAACAAAAGCTTTTAAAAATGCTTAACGTTTTTTTTAAAAAAGTGCTTATAAAAAGTTTGTACTTTTTTTTTTCTGAACTATTAAGCCCGGCTAAATCTTATACTTAGCCTATTATACTTAAAAAAAAGAATATTTATAAGTATATTTATAGCAAAATAATTTTGCACTTTTAAAATGTTTTTATATTGCTTATAATAAAACTTTTTTAGTATAAACGTTAGTTTTTCTTGCTAGAAATTTCTTTTACGCTTTAAAGTAAAAAGTATTAAAAAAATAAAACAATTAGTATTTAGCTTTTTTTTTAGCGTTTTACCTTTGTTCTTTGCATTTTTAATGCTTAATAAAATAAAAGCTGTTTTTTTAAATCTAAAAAAAGTTACATTTAATGCTTATAAAAGTTTATAAAAGTTAGCGCTTATTAAAAGCAACAAGCATAAATCTCTTAATAATTTAAGGCTAAAGTACTTTTTAAAGCTTTTTTTTATAAAAATAATAAGCTATATATAACTTTTTTAATTATTAATGCCTTTTTTAAAAAACTGGTTTGTTAAGTTGCAAAATATACAATATAAGTATAAAGGCTTAAAAAATTTACATATATAAGTGTTATGCTAAAAAAAGCAAAAAAGTATAAAATAGCTTAAAATAACCTTTATATTAAGGTGCTTTATTGCTTAATACTTTTACAATTTTTAGAAAACTTGTTTGTTATTTTTATTAGTAGCATGCTTAAAGTTTAAAATATATGCTACTTTTAAAACAATATTAACAAAAATAATAATTTAGTAATTATTTAAGCAATATTCTATTATAAAATATTTTATTTAAAGAGTTCTAGCAATTATTATAGCTTACTTTATATTTTATTAGTTTATAAAGAAATCTTTTATAAACTAGCTATATTTAAGCTTAATACTTATTTTTGGAGTTTTGCTTTTTTTATTTATATATAGCTAAAGCAATATATTTAGTAAAGCTTTTAATTTGCGCTTATTTAGCTATTTTTTAGCGTTTAGCTTTATAAAAACGTTCGTAATATAAATAGCTTTAAACCTTTATAATACTATATTTACTTTATAAAAGTCCTTGTAGTAGCTAAAAACAATAAAACTTCTTTAGTAATTTAAATATCTTTGTTTATACTAGTAAGTTCTTTTAATAGCTATTTGTTGCTTTAAAAAAAAGGTTTTTAGTTATTACTGCTTATTATTTCTATATATTATTTTTAAAACTTTACTTAGCAAAAAACAATAAACCGGTTCTTGTTTATTGTAAAGCTTAAGCTTATTAAAGTATTTAAAGTTATTATTCTTTTAATAATTGTTTAAAGCTTTTTTTAGTAGTAGCTCTTTTAAAGCTTTTATAAACATTAATTATAAAATGTTTAGCTTTTATATTATAAGTTTTTATTCTTTATATAGTTTTAGCCTTATTGCTAAAACTATTAAAGATTTTATAAATATAACGTTAAACTTATTAAAGCATAAATCATTGCTATTATAATAATCTTTAATTATAAATAAAAACTATATTAGTATTATAAAACTTTTTATAGCTATAAACTTAAACATTTAGCTTATAGTTTATAAAAATCCCTTTAGAAATCCTTTTATTAGTTTAAGCATATAAAGTAGCGTTTTATTTACGTTTACTAAGCAATTTTATACAATAAAATATATTAAATAAACTTTTTTTTAAAAAGTAATTATTTTTTTACTATGCACTAAATCAAAAAAGTAAATATTTCTTTTTAAAATTATATATACTATAAACTACTAATATTTTAACGTTTTTTTATTACAATATTCTTTATATATTATAAATATTAATCCTTTTTATATTTATTAAACTAAGTTTAAAAAAAAGTTCTAGCAAGCTTTGCTATTTTTAAAAAACAAATAACTAAAGCAATTTCTTAGTACTACTTTTTTGCTTTTTTCTAAGTTTTCAAAAAACAAGCACTTTATAAAAGTTATTTCTTTTTTAGTAAAAAAAAACTTTAAAACGGATTTCAAAAAAACATTAACTAAAAAAAGCAACACGTTTTTTAGTTAAATATCCTTCGCATTTAGCTTATTAATTCACAAAAAAAGCATGCAAGCTAAATACTTTTTATATTTTAAGCTATTAATAAATACTAGCTTTTTTTTAGAGCTATTTTTAAAAAGCCTTTAGTTTTTAAAAAAAAGCTTTTTATAGCTAGTTATAAGGTTTATATATATATACTTGTTTTTTTTTTTTTTTTTTTTTTTTTTTGTTTTGCTATTTGTTATGCTTAAAGCTTATACTTTTTAGCATAAAATAATAGCTTACTAATGCCTTTAAAAAAAAATAATGCTATTTTTAGCTAATTTATAGTATTAATAACTTTTTTAAAAATAAGAAATATAATAATTAAAAGCATATGTATATAATAAAAGTAATCTTTATTAATGTTTAAACATATATATATATTTATTATGTTCTGCAATTAAGTAAAAAGTGCAAGCAAGTTAAAAAACTTAATATAAGTTAAAAGTATAAAAGCAAATAATACTATATACTTAAATAAAAAATATAAAATATAAATATTAAAGTTAATATTATTTGCTGCATATAGTTTAATATTTTTAATTGTTAATTTAAATTATTACTTTTTAATAATTATAAAATCTTTTAAATATAAATGCTAAAAGCATTTATATAAAATGTAAAAAGTTAAAATTTATTAAGTAAGTAAAATAGTAAAGTTAAGTATAAATAAAAGGTTTAATAAAGCAAATATAATAAAAAAAAAACTAAAATATATAGCTTTAAACTAGCGTACCTTTTTTCTATAAACTTATTATACTATTTTTAATTTATTAATTAATTATTTTATTGCTAAAATAAACTATTAATTGTTAAATGCTTTTATAATAATTACTTTTTATATGTTTATATTAATATTAATTAAAAAATAAGCAAATAAAGTAGTTTTAGTTAATTAAGTAATTACTTTTTAATTTTTCTTTAATATATTTATAACTTACTTTTTTTAAACAACTATTATAACTAATAGCAAAGTAAATAATTTAGGCTTTACTAAATATAAAAAAAAAGCTTGTTTTTTTTTTTAATTTGTTTTTTTTTGTATAGTTTTAAAGCTTTAATCTTTTTTGCAATTTTTTACTTTAGCGCTTAAGTCTTTGGATTATTTAGTTTACGCCTTTGTTATAAATCTTTTAGCTTTAAATAGCACAATTAATTCTTGCTTAACTAAACACGCAAAAAAAAATTCTTACGTTATTAATAAAGTTTTAAACAATTAAAAAGCATTGTAGCAATTTATTAACATTTAAAAAATTAATACTACTTAGCTAACAAATAGTTTTACTTATAATATTTAAAAAGTTAAGTTTATTAATAAATAGCAAAATATATATGCCTTTTTTTTTTTTAAATCTTGTTTTTTTTATTTAGCTAACTTTTTCTTTTTTTATATAACTAAGCATTAAGCTGTTTAAAAATTAAAATTTTTAGTAGTAATACTAGTAGTAAATATATTTAATAAAAAGTTAATTATAATTTCTTTTTTAAATATTATATAAATTAATATATTTAAGCTAGCTTTACTTAAGTAAAAAAATAGTAGCATTTAAAAGCTTGCTTATTATATATAAAAGCAACTAAAAGTAGTTCTTAAAGCAAATATATATACTAAATTTTCTATAATTTCTATTAGTTTATAGTTATGTTTATATAGTTATTTAAAATTCAAAATGCTATATTTTATAAGTATTACAAGCAAATATTAATAATAGCTAAAAGCAAAAAGTATATAAAACTTTACTTTTTTTTTTTTTGCTGCACTATTTTAAAATAAAAGTTTAGTACGTATACTAATTGCGTGTTTATTATTTAATTATATAACTGTTTATTTTATAAGTCTTAAAGTAATATAGCTAAATATTTTAAAGCTAGCATAATAACTGCAACAATTAAAAAGGATTTTATGCCTAAAAACTTTAAAAAACAAATAACTTTATTTAGAAATTCTTTTATTTGTTTAATTAAAAAAAAAACTAAATCGAAACGTAAATTAAATTATTTCTTTTAAGCTAATTTTATTGCTTAGCTTGTTATATATTATATTAATAAGCAATAATTTAGTATTATTTAAAAAATTAATATAACGCTTTAATGTTTTAAAGAATAGTTAAAAAAATAAATCAAATAAATTATATAAAATAAAATAAAATAGAAAAATTAAACGATTTGCTTATATAGCAATACTTTTTTTAATACAATTTGCAATTATTTTTTTTTATTGCATAGTTTGCAAACTTTTTTCTAAGCATAATAAATAAAAAAAAAATAATTATTATATAAAAAGTTAAGTTTTAACATTTATAAAAGCAAATATATAAAACCTTTATAACAAAAAGCTTAAAATATATAAAATAAAAATTATTAATACTAAATTATTAAATCTTTTTTTTGTTTTTTTTTTAGTTTTTATTTTTTTAGCTTTGTATAAATAAACATTCTTGCTTAATTTTCTGTAGTAAAATCTTGCTTTAGTTAAGCTTGCCTTAAATTTTGCTTAAGCATTTGTTGTTTTACTAAATGTTTATTATTGCTTAATAGTAGCTTTAAATTATTACTAGTGGTTTAAACACGTAAAATATAAACTAGTAACTTTATAAAGTGCAATAATAGTGTTTTTTGCTTTTTAGCAGTTCTAAAACTTTTATTAAGTATTAAATAGTTTAAACTAAAAGCAAAAAGTGCTATTTAGTTTTAAACAAAAATAACTAAGCAATTAAAAGTAAGAAAACTTATATATAAGCATTAGTACAGCAAAATAAACTTAAGTAATTAAAACTAATAAGCAATCTTTACTTTTGTTTTTTTTGTTTTTATGCATTTTTAAAAAAAAGCAATAATAATTTATATTAAAACTAAGCTATTAAGCTATCTAAAAAACGTTAAAATAAAATAAAGACCTATGTTTTTAATATAATAATAAAAAAAGTACTAATAAACAAGTTGCTATAAAACTAACAAATATAAAACTAATAAAAAAAAAGCTATAAAAAATACGCTTAGTTTTAAATAAAGTAAAATAATTTTGTATATTATAACTTAATTATATAAACTTATGCAATTAGTAAAAATAGAAAATAAAACAATTAATAAAAAAACAAGAAATAAAAAAAAAAAAATTTATTGCTTTAGTTTTTGTTAGTTATTACTTTTTAAAGCGCTTTATAATATAATAGCTAAAAAAAATAAAGTAAGCTATTATATTTTTTAGCGCTTAGAATGTTTAAAGCGCTAAAAGCTATACTATAACTTTTTAAACTTAAAAAGCTTATATAACTTATTACATTTTTTTTGCTTTTTATAGCTTAACTATTATAGCCTTAATTATTAAAAGCTTTATTGTTTTAGTTAGTTCTTTAATAAATAGTTACTACGCTAGTAATTTATACATTAAAATTAAAATCTTTTAGCTTTTAGTACTTTTAGTTATTTTATATAAATTGCTTTAACTTTTTAGCAAAAAACAACCCTTTTAATTTTTCTTTTAATAATTTTACTAGTTAGTATTATTTATAATTAACTTTTTTTTTAACTTAATAAAAGCTAATTTATTAGTATAGCAGTTTTTTGTTATTAAATTTATTTATTAAAAGCATAGTATTATAAAAAAAAACAAGCAAGCTTTTTTTAAGTAGTTATTTAATTTTATAAACGTTTTTTTAAAATTTAGTTTTTATAGCTAATCTTTTTTTTTTAATTATAATTGCCTTAACTCTTATAATATCTTAGTTGCAGCGTTTTAGCTACTTAATTTTAGCTTTAATAAAATCTTTATAAAAGGTACTATTTTGCTATTTAATTACTTTTTACGTTAGTATTACATTTTCTACTAGTAAAATTAGCATTTTTTTATATACTAGCTTATATAAGCTATAGCTATAATAGCATATAAAAGTGCAATTTGCTTATATTACTAAGTTTAAATAATTTAGCCAATTTTTTTTAGTTTTATTTATTATTTATATAAAGCTTTTTTTTATTAGTTTATAGCCTTTTTTAATAAGGCCTTAAGCTTAAAAATAATAAGCAAAGCTATAGTTTATTTTATATTTTAAAATGTTTACTATGTTTTTTATTTCTTTTTTAAACTTAAAGCTATTATTATACTTAATTTTAATAAAAACTCCGTATTAAAACATAATTTTTTCTTTAATAAACTTAAGTATTACTAAAAAATCTACGTGTTTTAAAGGTTTAGCTTTTAAATAAGTTGTTATTTTACTTTTTGCTTCTATAATAGCTTTAAATCCGTTGTTTAATAGCATAGTTTATACATTTATAACCTATAAAACTAAAAGGTTTAAAAAATAGTTAAAATAGTATTTTTTAGTTCTTTTGCTATTTATAGATTTTTAGCAATTAAAGCAACTAATAATTGTAACATAAACGTTTTAATAAAGGCCTTTTTAATAATATTTTTAAGTTATTCGTTAAGTTATAAATATTTAGTTTTTATATATTATTCCTTAAAAAAAATAAAAAACTATAGATTTTCTTTTAGCATTAATAACTTTACTAAATAAAAACTACATTCTTTAAATAATTATAAACAATAGTAAAATTAAAATTAGCAAAAGCTAAAGTTTTATAAATAGCAGCAGAATTTTTAAACTTTATAACGTTTATAAATATACTTTTTTTTTTCGTATAATTAATAAGTTTAATAACTTTATTTTTATATTTTTTTAGAACTAATAAATTATATTGCACTAATTTATTAAATACATAAATTTTTTCTTTATATTGCTTCTGTTTTTTTTTAAACATATTTACATTTTTTTTAGCATACTAATCTAATTTAAACTTATTTAGTTTTAGCCGTAAAATTAGCTTAATAATATTTTGTTAAGCTTAGTAGTATAACATTAAATATTCTTAAAATTAATTTTAGCATATAAAATAAAAAAAGTAATATTTTAAAGCTATTTAATTATAATAACCTTTTTATATGTAAGCTTAAATAAATTCTAAAATATACTAACTATTAGCTTACTTTTTATATTAAGTTTGTTTATAACTTTTAGTTTACTTAAATGTATAATATTTAAATATAAAAATATAACTCTGCTATAAAAAAGTAATAAAGTTAGCTTTAAAAGCTTAAGTATGTTGTTTTATACTAAGTAGCTTTAAATCAAATATTATAGCAAAAAAAAAAGTATAGTTATAAATAACAGCAAACTAAAATCTACTTAAAAAAACCAAAATTATAACATAGCATAAAAGTTAACGCAGCTTAAATCTTCTTAAAACTTAATTATTAAATCTTTTGCTTAGTTACTAATTAGCGTTTATAAAAAAAAGTTCTTTATTCTTTATATAAGTTTAAATATTTTTAGTTATAAATTAAAAACCTTTATATATTTATGTTTTAATAAAGCAAAACTTATTAAACTTATTATGTAATAGTTTTGTTTTTTTATTAAAATTTGTATTTAGTTCTAAGATTATATACTAAGTATAATTACATAAAAAGCGCTAAAAAAAGTCTGCTATAGCTTAAGTTTAAAAATAAAAAATTAAATATTAGTTTTTATTAAAATAGGAAAAAAAAAAGCAGAACTATAAAAAAGTTAAAGCTTTTAAATATTAATACATAGATTTTAGTTTTTAAGTAATATAATAAGCTAAAGCTATTATAACTTGCTAAAATAATATAGTGCTTATAAAAAATATAGCTTTATTAAGTTATAAACACTAATATTGTTTTATGTTACTATTTTTAGTATATAGTTAAATTATGCAAAGTAAAAAAAATAAAAATCTAAACTATAAAAAGGTATAATATTTACAAAAAGTATAGCTTTGTTAAGTTATAAACACTAAGATTATTTTATGCTACTATTTCTAAAAAAAAAATAAAAATTTAGTTTATAAAAAAACGTAATAACTATAGTAAGTATAGCTTTGTTAAGTTATAAACACTAAAATTATTTTATGCTACTGTTTTTAAAAAAAAAATAAAAATCTAAACTATAAAAAAGCGTAGTGCTTATAGTAAGTATAGCTTCGTTAAGTTATAAATACTAGAATTGTTTTATGCTACTATTCTTAAAAAAGAAATAAAGATCTAGTTTATAAAAAAATATAGTGCTTATAATAAATAGCTTTATTAAATTACAAATTTTAAGATTATTATGCAGTATACTTTTTATTTAGTATATTATTAAATAATATAAGTTAAAAAAAATAAAGATCTAGTTTAGTTAAATTAAAAATAAACTTAATAAGCTTTACTAATAAAAAGTATATGCTAATAAATTCAAAGTTTATATACTTAAAAAAAAACTTAACCTTTAATTACAATAAGTATTGCTTTAATATCACTAAAAAAAAGTACATAAATATAACTTATTTACTTTAATATTTGTACTTATATATCTGCTTTTTACTTTAGTAATTATAAGTAATTATAAAACTTATAAACTTACTTATATATTTAATATATTATGATTTTAACTATAGTTTATAAACTTGTTACACTTTTTACAAATCTTATCTTTTTTTTAAATGCTTACTTTTTTAGCTTTACTTAACTTAATTAACCTTTTATTATTACTAAGCTTACAAGTATATACTTTATTTATTTTATATAAATAATACATTTTCTTTTTAATTATAAAGCTAACTGTTTTACTAAAATAAACTACTACTATAATTATTTTACTAACGGTTATATTTTATACTATATTACACTTATAACTTATAATTACAATATTTAGTAAAAATAAATCGAGTTTTTGCAGTATTAAGCGCAACAAAGCTTTTGCAAGTAGTAAGCTTATTACTTTTTAAATAAATAACTTTAACAATAAATTCTTTTTTAAAATAAAGCAGTTTAACAAACTACTAAAAATTATGCTAGTATTTCTTAAAACAAAAAGTAACAATTTTAAATATGTAACTTTTTATTACAAAAGCATACTAGTATAAAAGTTTAACACGCTTAACGCTATATATTATTTCCCGTTTTTATTTAATACTACTAAATATACTTAATATTAATACTTATTTTTGCTATATAGCTATAAATGCTTAATAAAAATACTATTGTAGTAATTTAGGCAAAAAATAACAACCTTTATAAAAATAGCTTATATAAATACTACATTTAAAGTTAAAAAAAAATCTAAGTTTAAATGCAAAATAAAATAAAAAAAAAGTATAAAATAGTTATAAATTACAAAAAACATATTAAAATAAAAAAATATATTAGCAAATATTACAACATTAAAAAAAAGCTAAATTAGCTTTAACTTTAAGTACTTACTACTTAATTTACTAGTAAACCCTTTAAGAATAAAGCAAACTTTACTTAACTTCATTAATATATACTTTTAAACCTTTAATTAACTAGCTTACTTATTTTAACAAAACAAAATGCATAGCATTTTTAAAGCATAAAATGTATATTGTTTTACATATATTTAATCTTTATAATTTAAAACTTTTATTTTTACTAAAATAAAATAAAATAACTAAATAAGCTAACTAGCTAATTAAAGTAAGTTTAAGCTAAATCATATAATAAAAAAAAAAATATAAATATTGTGCTAAATTTTAAAGTATAAACTTAAACATTATAAATAACATAATAAAAATTAGCTATAGTTACTTTATTTATATTATTAAATAGCTCTTTTATTAATTGTTTTATTTTCTAATTTATATATAGCTTAATTGCTTAAATATATAAGTTATAACTTATTTCCTTATAATTAAAGTATTATAATAAATCTTGCGTAATTATATTGCTTTATTTTACTATAAACATTAAGTGTTTAAAATAAAATAATATAGTTTGCTTTTTTTATTACATATTGCAGCTTTTATAAACTATAAATATACTTAACTAGCAAAAAACCTTCGGCCTTTTTTGTATACCTGCCCTAAAACTTATAAAGGTTATAACGTATGCTTAAATTTTAATTAAATTAAAGTTAAAATTATTAAAAGTTTATAGTTTTATAATAAAATAAAAAAATAATATTTATTAATAAATTAATAAATAAAGCTTAACTTTTAATTATTTAAGCTTAAAATATTATAATATAATAAAATATTTTAATTATAAAATTAGTACTAAATATAAATATTATTATAAAAAGCTTTAA
>MU400779.1:0-45263 GCA_022578965.1 Xylaria sp. FL1777 | reverse complement strand
TAATATAGCTTTAATTTTATTAAATTATAATTATAAATTAATTATAAATTAATTAATATATTTATAAATATTTTTAATAGTATTATTAATTATTAGTTTAATTAAATTATTACTTTTAAAGTTAAGCTTTATAATTTTATTGTTATTTTTAGCTATTTTATTAAATTAATATTAAAGTATATAAAATAAAAATAAAATTAAAAAATAAAATAAAAAATAAATAAAGTATTAATATATTATATAAAAGTTTATTTAAAATATAATACTATAAAGCTGCTTAAATAGCTATTTATACTTTTTAAATACTAGCTTAAAACTTTATAATTATTATATAAAATTAAGTTTATACTTAAAAAAGTAAATATTAAAAAAAAAACATTTCTTAAGTATAGTACTAAAAAACTATGTATAAATACTACTAATTTAAGTAGAGCTAGTTCGTGCTCCTTAGGTTCCTGCACAGCAACTGTCGCACGGTGTACACCATGGCCTGTGCTGCCTAGAAGCCACATCCCCGGGTGATGACCTGAGCTGTGCGTAGCAGATAAACCCATGATACCTATGTTCTTCTGATCAAATTCACGTACACTTGGTACTTGTACACTCGTGGCCCCTGGGTACTACCAGGGCAGTAGGTATATAGCATACTGCATTAGACTAGCACAAAACTGAAGTGTCTGCTTTGCGACTTATTGCTGATTGGTCATACACCTATACGTCCCGCCTTTCTGACCGAAAAGATCAAGTGTGTGCAGATGGGTACGTACCCCTTTGAATCATGCGGCCCCGCTTTTGGGACAGGGAGCTCTCCTGGAAATGCCCTGCGCGCACTTTACTACGTACATAGTACAGCTACTTAGGTTAGTGTACTCTGCTACGCTACACCATTCTCCCTCCCCTCCCGTCTTATTAGGTATAGTATTCCTGCCTATCCATCGGTTCCCCCGGTCGCAACTCTTCTCAACATTCCCACCCTCTCACCTCACCCTCAGAATCTTACGCCCTCGTCGTGAGCCAAACAGACTGAAAAATAATTGCTTCAATCGGCCTTCTCACGTATAGAATCAGCTAGCTCTTCTCCAACGTCTACAATAGATCGTGGTTAAATTGCTCGTCGCCAGCGATTGCGATCAGATTTGCGCATTACAAGAACAGCAACCAACAAGACCTAGGATTGTCTGGCCACCTGCGTGAACCTTGCCTCGGTCGCATTAGGAGTGTCCAGGCTGTCCGGGTTGTCCGGATTGTCCCTTAGCTTTCGTTCTCGACACAAGACGAGACAAGGCAGAGAAGCATCCTCGCGCACGGAAACAAAGAGACACATCGACACATCTGTCGCTACGATGCTGATGCCCTCGGCGCTTTCATCATGCGATATGTCGCGCCCACCCGTCACCCGACTGCAGTCCTCGCTCTTCGCCTCGCCACCCGCCAGCCCTCCCACAACCCCCCATACCACCTTCGGCACCATCGTCCACTCGTGCCGCGCACTTCAATCCATGCTGAGATCGCCTTCCCCTATGCCTGCGCATCCCCTCGAGCAGCCATTATCGGCATTACCCACACCGCCAATGGGCCATGCGCCCTTCCCCCCTATCAAGATGCGCCTACGGCCACGCCCGCAACAAAGCACGGCCGGCAGCCGAGATCAGCGCTTGAAGATTCGCAAGCGACCCACTGCGCCTCCTCGAGGCCTCAATAAGCGACGTCGCACGCTTGACGACGAGATGGGTCGTAATGACGATGTCGATAGCGACCTGGACATTAGCAACACCGACGTGGAGGAACTGGTAGATTCGCGGCAGGCTACAACCAACCCTACCACCCCTAAACGGGCTCGCATCGCTCCAGCTGACCTACCACGCGGCCTCGAGCGCTCCGATTTCCACGAATTGCACGAACCTACCGAAGAAGAGATCAGGAAAGAGGGCACGGGGGTAGAAGAGGAGGAGGATGGTGAGCGATGGAGTCTAGAGGATGACCGTATCCTCGTAGAACTAATCTTTGAAAAGCTCAAACTTTCCAAATCGGAGTGGCAGGAATGCGCGCGCAGGGTAGGCAAGAGTGAGAACGGGGTAGAGAGGCGATGGAGGACTCTAACGAGGAACGGGGATATCGGAGTGAAGTCGAGGACACGGCGTGGCAAAGTGCATGGTACCTGGGGGTGATATTCCAAACCTTATACTACAAACAAACAAACAAAACAATGGCTTTTTTAATGTTGTTTATTCTCTCTTCAACCAGAGTGCTGATTTAGGGATATTGGCAGCGCTCTGGTGGTTTTATGCTACAGGGAATAGGTTTGGCGTTAGAAGATTTGGATATGGATATGATACCGTGCCTACAGGCATTTGCTTCTCTGAGAAAATAAATAGCGATTGCATTCACATGAACTTGAAGAAGCTGCTTGTGACGATCGTCAGTTTTCGATGACTCTATTACTACAGGACGTCGACCTCATTCTCCAGCGGCTCTTAGCTGCAAGTCATCTTGCGCAATGCCAGGAGGATCAAGACATGTTCATCAAGTCTCAGTCGAACGCCTCTTCGTAGCCCACAGAGCTAAGGGAGGGGCCCAAGAAGATAAAGAGGTCCCTAAACAAAGGGCTCACCAAGACACGATATTGTACATCTGGATGTCCCTAATAACGCCTACGCTACACCAAAGAGGGTGTAGTGTGCATTATACACCACACTATCTGTATATCAACATGTTTGAAGTGGAAATCATGATCATGGGACCTACTCGTCTAGATTTAGTCCACTTCAGGGTCCTCGGCAAACTGGAAGGATTTGCTACAATAAAGACTAACTTGTGAGCAGCTCATCTTGCCCACCCGTGTCTTCAAGTTGACTTGACGTCTTGAATTTATACTACGAGGCAAGGCAAGGGCTACCTAGAAAGAGCCTATCTGATTTTGGAACCCATTCAAACAAACATATACCGAAATAGGCCCTGCGAGATGATGTGCAGCCCGTTGGTCAATTTCCTGACCCCTGATCTCCAAGACAAAACTCCCTCCTCGCTCTGCTACTAATGTCTTGCTCTTTTGCTTCTTTTCCTTCCGTGTTTGCACGGCCAGGACATGCGTCGAGAAATACATGAAACTTATTCTAGCACTATCTAGATAGACACAGCCTTCAAACTGCGTAAGCTGTTGACTACATGTATTTCCTTGGCAGGGTCAAGACCAACGCAAGGACCTGAATAGGTACTCAGGCTAGCCTGCGAAAGTTATTTGCACTGGGCAATCAGCACTGTATGGAATAATGACCAAGTTTGTGCACTGTGCAGTTCCACCAATCGGCAGCTTGCCACTGAACGGGAAGCAGTCAGCACGTATCCGTCTCTTGTCTCTTACTTGCTTTCCTTCATGTGTACGCATAGGTCAGTACACAACCCGAAAATCCCATCGCCCACCCCTCTCCCCAAAATAAGCTGAAGTATAGACCAAACGGCAATCCAAACAACTCCCGGCTCATTCAACCAGTTCCCCCCCCCCCCCCCCCCCAATACTTTATATTCTTACCGACTAGTCGACCATTTCAAGTTGACGACAGGACGCTGCCAAACGCGTATCTAGACCAACACGCAGTGGCCTTGACCCCTCCTAAACAGCAGTCTACAGCCCTGGGTATGGTGTCGACGGCGTTAATGGTGCTTCCATTGGCCATTGGCCGAAGTAGCCGAGCGCACGGTCTCCTGCATATCCTCGGGTCAAGGGGGCCTTTCGAAACAACTCAGGTGGTAGCAGTGGCTGACTTCCACAGGATCAGGGCATTAGCAATCCTACTTATAGCTGCGCTAACAATCTCCCGCAAGAATTCCTCACGCCGAGAGCTCATCCAGTGTGTCACAGCAAACTCCAATTAGTATAATTGTTACAGCAAAGACTTCAAGTAGCTAGTAGTTCATATTAGAGATAAGCACCCTGCGCACTTGAGGATCAATACGATGAAGTCTTAGATTGTGTCATCTTGTCAAGCTGTCTATGGCGAACACGCAAGAAAAGATACCCTCAGCGGTATTAGGACAGGTGAATGTAATTGGACGTATCGTAACTATGACCTTTATTGTGCGACAGAAACCTGCTTTCTATGCAGTGACCACAGTATCCACACTCAGGGCTACATGCAATGCAATCAAACGAGAAGTCTTCCGTGAGATATGGGACCCGTTGGAGGTTGTTCATATTAACGGATATGTCTCGCAATCTTCGTCACAGTTGTCCTTGCTAGTCAAACACTCAAAGCTCAGTTTAGACTTGGCAGCCCAAAGACCCTTCCAGGAACTTGAAAGGGCCAAGCAGGCCTGTCCTGTTCGCTTTCTAAGTTACAGTGGCCTAATTCTTGCTCGATAGGATTCCAGGTTCAGACGGCTTACTTGCTTCACTTCGGTAATGAGTTAGTGGAGGCGAACCTCTCTAACTCATCTGAATATTATGTTTCTTATTTAAGTCAGTACTTGTGGACAAGGCCCGCGTAAACATCTTGAAAGTCCTCCGAATGTGGTATGCGGTGATGAACTATGGAATATATGGAATCCAAAGACGAGGGAGATGGTCGCTCTTCGCAATCTCACCACTACCTCAAGACCTATTTTAATTTCCAGGACTAGGCCTTGAGATATCACCATGCCATCTTCCTCTAGAGTTGCTGGGTCCGATACGGTAATTATAGATGGATTAAATTGCAGCTAGTAAAGATTTACGTACGCGCAGTTCAGAATACGCACATAGTTTACGAATGCAATCTCCAGCACTGCCAAAGCCTCCAAAGTAAATGCCGTCAGTGGTGCTTAAAACAGCTGGCTGCTTGCGGATTCGGACATCTTGTGTCTACCTGTAGCTTGCATTTCCGGTACTGCGCAGTTTAATCATATCTCACTCTTGTAGCCAAACGGTTGGGAAAAATCACGATCTCCGCATTACCACTTAGCTAAAGATACACGTCCCGAAGGACGATAAGTGTAGATCCGCTGTAGTACATGTCATCACTGTCACTATCAACAAGGTCGTAGACCAAGCTTCCCCTGAAATGGCCACTAGGGCAGGAAGGCTAGAGGGCTTGGTCTTCCAGCTATGAGATTGCGGACAGATAGATACGGTATCCTATAGCCTTGCGACGCTATGGAGAACATCCTTGTTTTTAGAGAATCTGTGGCGTATGTTACAAGTCGTAAACAATCAGTTAACGATAACAAGAAATGAAGTTAGTCCAAGACGGTTATATTTAGAAATCATAATGAGTTATTGAAAAGTAAGGCTCTATACAATACTTCCTACACAGCTTTTGAAGAAGCTAGCTTTTCTAGACAGTTGTTTTATCTTGCTGCCATCAAATGCCATTTAGAAAATTTCAATCGTTTGCTATCCACATTTCCAGGTACCACTCAGAACATTGTCGAAGACTTTGTTGAGATGTTGAAATCGTCTCTGGGAATTCCTGCTGGGGACATACTTGTGTAACTACAGTCCACGCAACCCTTTTGGAGGACCATACTTGCTATATTATTTATATTGACAGATTTTAGGCAGGAGGCTATCTAAACGAGCTGTAGGGGATTATGAACGATCCTGAGAGATGGTAACGAAGAATACAGACAAGAAGTAAGCCAGATGAGTCTGACA
The DNA here is from genome assembly GCA_022578965.1 of Xylaria sp. FL1777. Taxonomy (NCBI): domain Eukaryota; kingdom Fungi; phylum Ascomycota; class Sordariomycetes; order Xylariales; family Xylariaceae; genus Xylaria; species Xylaria sp. FL1777. The sequence continues at coordinate 39,634 of MU400779.1, read as the reverse complement.
CCCATCGAACATCCGATGATGAACTCGATGCTTCTATCCTTCGTCATTTTTTGCGGTTCATGTTACACACTAAATTTTGCTTATAGAAACTTAGGAAATTTCGTGCTAGTAATATGTAGTCATGAGTGGAAAACTCTCGGCCCCTTACTACGCAATTCGTTGATCATGATGAGCAATATAAATACAATCACAAGCGCATCTAAAAGTAGTGATGAATGGATTATTTGATGCTGTAAAATTAAGAGCCACGATCTATGACGACTCCTCACCAAGTGTGAGAAGTAACCGGATCATATGATAATAATTCGTTCTCTTGATGAATAAACTTTTCAAAGTATTTTATTTGTCCCTTTCGGTGACTAGTTCCGGATAGGCCCAGAGTTTCCCTCCTGTAGAAAACCTATATTTCCAAACAGGTGTCATTATTCGAGCCAACCTTTCTAAATCCTTTACACTGAGGCCCTTATATATTTCTGTGCCAGTCATTATTCTCCTATTATTGACCCTATCCTTGCTAGACTTGCTTATTAAAGAAGGGAGATGTCAGAGGGTATTGTCCCGGGGCGAATAAATAGCCCTACGCAGTCACATAGTGTGTGGGTGAAGGGTTAGTAGCCATATATGAGTGTATGTAAGTTTGTCAATTGGCCCCTGGGGTTTATTAATAACACCTGGACATGATATTCTCATTGAAGCCTTGGATTTATTTCCTCTTCTTAGTTCCTGGACTCCTGCAGACCCTAGGGGTCTATATGCGATTATATCACCTGACAGGAGAGCAAAGAACGAAAGGCTTCCGGATATAGAGACCTTGAACCAGCTACTGTTGATACCATTGAGCATCAATGACAGGCTATAAAGGATTTATGAGAAAGCAAGCTATGAAGTTGAACACTTTAGCAACTTTTAACCGAGCTCTCTCGTACGCCAGTAGAGCTAAATAGCATTACGAGGGTATTAGCAACTAGAGGCATATAAATAAGAGGTTCAGAACATGAAGAGGCTCGGGTTGCCTGACGAGAAAACTGGTTCACAGGTTCCCGTCGGCCATTAGTTCGGTAAGCTACCAGATAATAATAGTCTTTCACAACACGTAGGATATAGCTAGGACTAATACGCCTCTAGATTCTGTAAAAGCCAACACGGCGAGGAGAATAATAAAATTATTGTTATCTCCGACTACTTAGCGAGGCGAAAGTGGTGGAATGCTTTGTGACTCATCTCATCGGACAATACCTAGGCCAGACGGGATACGAGGTTCTAAAGATATTCGCCAAAGTAACTGGTTGTATGCTCTTTCTTGACGAAGCATATAGACCTATAGAAGGTCGCTTCGCAAGGGAGGCAATGAAGGGGATTTTTTGACTGTTTGACTACAGACCGGTATCAAAACAAAATTCCGTTTAGCTCGGCCGGTTACGACAATAACATCAATCGTCTAATGAACCTGAACACTAGAGTTAATAGTCAGTTTCCAGAAGTGATTCCATTTTATCATATGTTACCAAGTCATTGGTACGATCTCTTACTTCGTTTTCTTTCCAAGAGGAGGCCTGAAACCATAGAATTAGAATTATCGCTTATGGCTGGTAGTAAGATTTTGGGTCCATTTGGTACCATGGCTCAGACACCATCCTGGGAGAATGCGCGAGGTGTACTCTAGCAAAGTCGACCTTCTCGAAAGTGAGTACAATTAGAATAGAATAATCTAATCAAATTGTGATAGAAAATGTGGTGGTAATGTTATCGACAGAATGGTAAAGACCGAAGCAGCACAGGCACTGGAGTCTCTACAACGACAATCATCATGGAGACTACCACAAAAGATGTAAGCGAAGGAAGATCTCCCCCTCTAAAGCCGAAGTCCGCAGAGTTGTACACTAGGATACTACCTAGGTAAGGTCTTGAATAAGATCTATAGTAGGTATAGTACGACAAAAGACCATGGAGAACCGTCAACGGGAACTACCCGCCTGCCGTTAGCCCAGCGATGCAGCTCGATGTGAAGCACTACATAGCTGGAACTTATTTGAGGTGTGACTTGGCTGAGAGTGAGCGCCGGAGGAAAGAAAAGCGCATGCAGAAGGAATTGGAGATCAAGGCGAAATTGAAGAAAAGGGACAAATGTCCGATGAAGTATGAGTGAATCAGAGAATCAGAGTAAACTCCGCAGGCTGGGGGTCATCAGTGCTCTAAGCGTAGGGAATCGTATTATACACTAAAAGAGATTTGATCTGTCAGCAATTTGACAAAGCATGATGTGTTCGGTTATAATTATGCAAGAAATGGGATGTATTGGCATCAGATTAATCTTAATAAATCGTGCTAAAGTGTTTTAACCTAGCTGCTTAAACTATGCTGTCAAGTACGCAGTATGCACGCATTGAAAACAGAACTATTGTAAAGGTCTTCATTATGGCGCATAATCTTATAAAACTACCTTTGCACTCTGGGAAACAACTAAAGGCTTAGTTCCTATATTGTGTATTCTGGTTGTGGTTGAGACAAGCTTTTAAAAGTGCAGTGCTAATGTCTTGGAAAAGCTTGAACCTCACAATGTGGGCTTGCCAACCCCATAGATCCGTTCCATTTAGCCTGCTTGGTCAACCGGGCGACACACAAGGCTTATTGAGATGAATTAAGGAGGTAGATACGGTCGGTAGAGCTACGAGTTGCAAGGGGAACAAACTATACACTACATACGCGCCCTGCACGAGCTGCTGATCACAACGGTGGATATCCTATCTAGGCAACTTCCTAGCCTTAAATAGAAGGTGAGATAGCAGGAGATGGCGCCATGGTTAATAGATCATGGGAATATATATATTTCCAGAGAAGCTTGGCCGATAAGATGATCAGAGAGCCACACTAGTTAATGAACTCCAGCGAATCCGCGCTTTGCATGGGAATAACTGATTCTAGGGTAAAGACGCAATTAATGCGCGCTGCATGCTGACGACATGGCACTGCTTGAGCGGTACTCACCCACCAGGTAATATAAAGGCCTACCTCGACTAAATGGGTTCCATTGTATTCCTATCTGCTGGACTTTCTGTCCATCAGCTGTAGATTGTAGCAATGTTTAGCGGTTCTCTTCTGACAGCTTTCACGGCTGGACTAGCCCTAAGGGCTGTGGCCAGCCCAGTCACTCTGAAGCGGCGTGAGGTTCCGTCAACTCATATCCTTCACGAGCGCCATGCTTCTCATTGGGGTCATATGTGGACTAAAAAGGCGAAGGTGCCCGCCGATGCCGTTCTTCCTATGCGTATTGGCTTGAAGCAACTCAACTTGGACGCTGGCCACGACAAGCTGATGGACATGTAAGAGAAGCTCTATAATATGCGGCAAATAGGGCATAGGATTAATCTAGTACAAGCTCAAACCCTGAATCCCAGAATTACGGAAAGCATATGAGCGCCCAAGAAGTCGTCGATTTTTTCGCTCCTCATGAATCCAGTGTCGGTGTCATTCGAGATTGGTTACAGAGCGCAGGCATTTCCACAGACCGTATTTCTCTCTCGGCTAATAAACAGGTAATTCAACAATAGAAGCCCTTGGTTGATGATGTTAATCTTATCGAGGCTAACACACAGCGTTACTAGTGGATTCAATTTGACGCGACAACGGATGAGGTTGAAGATTTACTATTCGCAGACTTTTATATATGGGAGCACTCTGACGGGAGCAATGACATGTCTACCGAATCCTATCATGTTCCTTCAAAGATCCAAGAACACATTGACTACGTGACCCCAGGTGTCAGATTACGTTCGAGGCAGCATGCAGCCAAGGAGAAAAAGATGAAGCGCAGGAGCTTCAAGAATGATGTACGGCCTTTCATTACCAAGCTGCCAGTATTCCCTGAACCAAACTCAACTACGTGCTCTATCTACGTTACTGCCGAATGCACCAGAGGTAAGCTCGTGATGCTTGTTATCTATTCGTGATGCTGATGTGATTGTATAGCTCAATACAACATACCTCAAGGGTCGACTAACTTTCCTGGAAACAAACTTGGCATTTTTGAAAGTATAGACGACCATTACAGCAAAAAGGACTTGGATGTGTTCTTTGAAACTCTCTATCCGTAGGTCTAGAAAAACCTGCAGTTCCAATTTAACAACTAACGAATGCCAGTGGTTTGAATGTCCCAACAGGTACCTACCCCGAAGAGCGCTTGATCGATGGGGCTATCGGATCTATTGAGACACCATCGCCTTATCCCCTTGAGGTTGGAATTGAAACATCGTTGGATTTCGACTCTTCGTGGCCTCTCATTTGGCCGCAAGGCTTGGTCTTGTACCAAACTGATGACGAATATTACGAGCACAACTATACTTTCAATGGCTTCTGGAACACGTTCTTAGACGCCATCGACGGCTCCTACTGTACGTATGCGGCCTTCGGCGAGAAAGGGAACTGCGACACCCCCGAGTGTGAGGATCCACCATACCCGGACAATAACCTGGGGGGCTACACGGGCAAGCTCCAGTGCGGCGTGTACAAGCCAACCAACGTCATTTCGATCTCGTACGGAGGTGGCGAAGCCGACTTGCCAGATTTCTACATGAAGCGTCAATGTTCCGAGTGGTTGAAGTGAGTCAATCCCCACTTCCATATATTCGTCCTGAATATTCCCATATTCGCGACCCCCAAGGCTCATGCTGTTTCCTCGGGGAGTCCAAATTCCCTATATGTCACGCACACAAGACAAACCTCTAATCCAACGCAGACTCGCCCTTCAAGGCACAACTACCGTAATATCATCGGGTGATTCCGGCGTGGGCGACAATGGCTACTGCCCAACTAAGGCGGACGGCTCTGAAGTGTTCTATCCGGATTATGCCAGCTCGTGCCCGTACGTCTTATCGGTCGGCAGCACCGAATGGGATCGCTTTTCGAACAGCACAGCCGAAGCGCCGTATGAGAAACTGAAGGAGGTGGCGACAGCGCGGTTCCCTAGCGGTGGAGGCTTTAGCAATGTCTTCCCGCAGCCGTCGTACCAGGCGTCGCAGGTGAACCAATACGTGAACACGGTCGGCAAGACGCTTCCATTCGAGAGCTATAGCCAGTTCCCGCGCGATGGGGACTTCTCGCATATCAAAAACGGCGTCTACAACCGCCTGGGCCGAGCATACCCCGATGTCGGTGCAGTGGGCGACCGTCAGCTTGTCCTTGGCGGCGGCGAGTGGTACCTCGTGGGTGGCACGTCGTTGTCAGCTCCGGTCTGGGGTGCCGTCCTCACGCTCATCAACGAGGAACGCCTCAAGGCTAACAAGTCAACTCTCGGCTTCGTGAACCCCACCTTGTATGCCCACCCCGAAGTCTTCAATGATGTCACGGAAGGAAGCAACCCTGGATGCGACACGGTGGGCTTCAAGGCTTCCGTAGGGTGGGATCCGGTCACTGGCCTAGGTTCTCCCAACTTTGCGAAGCTATCGAAGCTGCTGAGTGGCATCTAGGTAACGCATGGTGTATGTAGCAGACAAAAGATTTACCACAAAAGATTAACCACCATCTCAAGACGGGATGGCTTACACGTGAATGGAATAAAAGAGGATGATGGTATGTCCCTCAAAAAGGGAAACATAACTGTGACCGCTCTCACTCCTTTCACAACTCCTACTTCCAAATTGCAACCTGCAGTTGGGTTTTTATGCACCCTCGTAGAAGCGCGCGTCGCGTGGGTAGGGGTGACTAGAATAACATTTCCACGAGCCAGGCCAATTGAAAAGATGCGGTAGGTAGGTATTCTTATAACAGAGGTACCTGTATACTTAGGTACCGTATATGTGCGAAACATCGAGCACCATCTGCACCATCTATCTACCAGTTACTGGAATAATTGGAGTATCGGGATTATAGCATAAGCAGGGTTTAAATTCGGAGTCCAAATCAAGCCCAACGCGACCTACACATCTCACCGCTCCCCTTCATCAGCAGCTCCCCAGCTGGCGTAATAGTGTTTCTACTCAGGTAAGCACCCTCCCTGCCCATCATATCTGTTGATACCTACTTGCAAACAAACCCCTGATCTATGTACCTGGTATATAGATCTATCCACGTAGTTTGGTTATATTTTCCTTTCCGTTTTACTTCTCATTTTCTCTAGAGCTGCCTCTTACCACTGGCTCTTGGTCTAGTATTACACACTTTATTGCCGTAAATTGCTAGGTACGTCACGCGATAGGCGTGATAAGACTCAAGACTCCAGATTTGCTCCTCGCTTTGTCGCAGCACGAGAAGCAGCCAGCCTTGCACAAAAACAACAAACACAAACGAAATACCAACCACAGCCTCCAGCCTTCAGCCTCTAGCTATCCCTAGCATCTCTGGAAGCTTGCCAGAAGAACGACAATACGGAAGGAAGCAATACAAGGACGATGGAGGTAGACAACACTTGGATTATAAACGCTCTACAGGGTATATTCATCCTATTTCGCCCATTCACTTCCCACCGCCGACTGCCAAACAGAAAAAAAAGAGGGAGGAAAGAAAGAAAAGAGTAGACTAACAAGCTGAGCCCTATCATCTAGGCATTCTCCCTGACCATACCCTCCAGCTCCTTCACGACCACGTGCTTCACCCATCAAGCACCATGCGCACCGTCTACTCGTACGTAGTCCTCGGCATGCAACGAACGGCGCTCACCCTCCAGCCCCTCATAAGCCCGGTTGCCGAGCGCGCCATCCGTGCTCTACAGGACTCTCCGGACTTCGTCTTCTTTGGCCTTCTCCTTACCCTGTTCTTCATGATGTTCCAGATCCTGCTCTGGGTGCAGCGAACAATATCCTTCTTTACGCGTCTCGCGTTCCGTGCTGTATTGTGGATATTCATTGGTCTGGCGATCATGGCCGTGTGGAACCGTGGGCCCGAGGCATTCATCGCCGACCTGGTTGTGGTGGCTCGTCGATTGGTTGTGTACGCCGCCATGGTAAAGGATATCTGGATCAGCGAATATCAGAAGTACGATGCGCAGACACGGGCCGGTGCGGGGACTGGGGCCTTTAGCGGCGGAAGGGGTTCGATGGGCTCGGGGAGGAGTGCCGGATATAGTGGCAGAAGCAGTGGCAGGTGATGCTTGCGTAACTAGACAAGAGGAACCCGCAACGAAAGTCAGGATAAGGGATGGCGCACGGATGACATTTTACGACTATGGGCACGATCATCACCAATGTCTTTGGTGCGTTTCAGAACGTGAACGTTATGAGGAAACAATTGAGCGTTTGCTTGTTAGGAGTAACGGGTTTGGGCATATTCAGCTAAGTTCTAATTTTGGTATCAATAACAAGACAGTTCCCAGCATTCCCTAAAACGCCTATGCTTTGCAACGAAGCTCTTCTAGAACGGTCTCACTGTGTTTGCATATCCTGGCCCCTATTCTTGATACTATCGTCTTTAATGATGCGTCCTTGTGGACATATCCTATCCCTCTTCTATGTCTTCAAACTCCTCATCCTTCAACTCTTTAGGCTCCTGTGCCTCATGATACTGTATACAGTCGTCGATGTAACTCAGGATGGCTCCCACGCTGTCCTCGTCCTGTACGTCAAGCTTGAGGTAGCTGATCATGCTAAAGCTCTCAATCAGATCTGCCACGGCCTTATTGAGTCTCCTGAAGCCAGTGCCACGCATCAGAGTGTCCTTGTCCTGTAAGTCGGCCGTCGCATCTTCTTCTTGCTCTTCGATTGTGTCCTTGCCTTCTGCGGCTCTCCTCGCTACTTCAGCTGGGTCGTCGTCCAATAACCCACTGTCGGGGTTAATAAACCTTTTCAGGTCCTTCTTACGGACTTGGTCCTTCACAAGATCCATCTTGGACAGGATATTTATGTGAGGGACTTCGAGCATGATCATGGCTGACATGGCACTCAGCGTGCCAGCGAAGAATTTGGCGCGATCGACGACGAAGGTTGCTTCGAGGAGATACGCGGCGCACATTCGGATGTCGAGGGAGCCTGTGCGCGTGAGGAAGCGCACGAGGGCTGGTAGTATAGGGACGTGGGTGTACAGCTCAATCTGGCCCGGCATGTCGAATATAATGAGATATTCTTCGGTAAGCGAGTCAAGGGCGTCGGTGAGGAAGTCGAGGTTCTCCATGAGGAACTCAAAGCAGTATATCAGGCCGCCATTGGGGCCGAGACCCATTTCCTCCATTACATCCTCGAGGGAGATCAAGTCCTTGATGTCCAGATCGGGAGAGTGCTCGAAAGTCTCGGCTGCAGGGTCGAGATTTACATAGAAGGCAGACCGTCGGTTTAGCTGTAGGTGTGTGATGAGGGAGGCGCAAAATGTAGACTGTTTGTTTGATCATGTACACCGAATTAGTCGTGGTGCAGTGTGGCCAAAATCGAGATAGAGATGATTATAATGACGATGACATCGTCAGGATATTACAAACCTTCCCGGCCCCAGCTGGGCCCATCACCATGACCCCGAACTTGCTCATGGTGACGAGTTGACGAGCTCGTCGGGATTGAAGCTGGGTGGATAAGGATTAAGATGTTCTGTTACGGTCGGTTCAGTTGAATGATGAAGAGCATTCCAACATCGGGCAGCCAGGCAGCGATCACATAAGCTACTGATCTGGAACCTCTCGTCAAGAAATGTTTTACCCGTAATCGTAATGGGATGTTTAACAGGGTCGGTAGGTCTCGTACAGCTTATACACCTTGACTGGCAGCTAGTAATATTAAAGAAGAGTTCGGGTCGCAAGTTATCCACTACCTTTGTCGGTGCTATTGCAACTTGGGGGGGTTCGGGCTTGTAATGTTATAGGTATAATGCTTATACGATGCGGTAGAACTACCTACATAGTGCTTCATCTCGAAAGTTTGAACTTTTTGGAGGGGTATGAAGATCCACCTGCGCATGTCAAGCGGGGTCACAACAACGTTAGTACTAGTGGAGTATGGGTACATTATGTTAGGTAGGTATCCAGTACGTCCAAATTGGTACGTAGGTGAGGCATAATAGTAAATACACGTACTCTTCTGCAACTGCCCTGGATTGGTGCTTGTATTTTACCTACACTAGTACCACGGGCAGGCCATCCACTCAAGTCATGGGGAAGTTATCTCGTCATGCGATTGAGATAGCCGCGCCAACGTTTTGAATGTCAATTGAATCGTAAACGTATCCAGCAAACCGACAAAAAGGCACCCCTTCTCAGCACACACCCAATATAGTAAGCATTAGCACCATACCCTCGCCAGGCTGCTGCAGGCGGGATACAGTCAGACAAACAGTCTTAACTACTGCTACTGCGTACGGCGGCGCGTATTACATTATCATAGCCGATTACGAACAGCGGCGGATATACTTACAGCTCTCTTCAATGCTGCCAATCCCCAATATCAAGTGTACTGTAAGTACGATATACCTACCCAGGTATTAACTAGTTAAGCACACCAACGGGCACAAGTAGATCTGGTATCTATAGACTACATGCAGCATCATCTTACGTACGACGTAGGCACGCGAAAAAAACAAGCAATGCAACCATCTCGCCGATTGGCCCAGTGAGCTGCATGGTTCTATGCTGTATAAATCCCGCCTCGGTGTGTTATTGTTTATATCTGGAGTTCGACCGCAGCCAGCTCGGCTTCGCTACAATCACAGAGCCAACCGCAAGTTGTTGCGCCAGGACCGCAGACAACCCGCCCTAGAATGCAATTGTCACCCCAGATGTTCCCAGATATCCCTATGCGTAGATGTTTCCCCGAAACCTCCGAAACAATTAATAGCGTGCTAGGTATCAGCACTATCCGCCGAAACTATCGAGCCGGCGAGAATTCCCCGAATCCGAATTCATCAGCTTCGGACTGACTATAATCCAACCACCAGCCGCCAATAACTAGCGGTATACGTACGTACCCCTACCTTAGTAAAACTCTACTACCTCAAAGACAAAAATGAACAGCAAAAAAAAAAAAAATCATAATAATAAATCAAGGCTTGGAGGCATATAAAGTATATTGATCTATTATCATCTTAAATTTTATTTACATTTAGCTCCTCTTTTTAGCTGTATGGTTAGCCTTTGACGTACCTAGTGGAGTTTAAACAATGTGTAATATTTAGATCGTTTCTTTCTTGCTACATCCACTCTGACAAGGTCCCCATGCTACTATCAAGTCATAGCGTACCAGACTCAGATCCAAACAGGATCGTCCGCACCACTTGCACTACTGAATAAGTGCCGTATTACTGTGAAGAACCGACACGTTTCGAATCCATACTGTAGCATGCCAGCCAAGATTCGTAGATAGTACGGGTAGTATTGCTTATCTCGCGGCTCCCGTCTTCCGTTTGTGATGGGGGAGGAAAGGAGAGGGGGGGGTGATTCCGCTTCCAGGTGCCGATTGCAAAACCAGTTCAATATTCATATAGTATCTTATCAAGGCTGACACTAGAGTAGAATATAGCTAGCCTTCAGGAACCCAAAAAGCAGTATGAGTAGGCAAGTATCTCTACTTAAGCGTACCTTACTAAGCATTCTGAGGATAAGCTAGCTTGAACGGGTATTGCGCCATTTGGATCGAGGGGCACATAATACCCACAGCACCACACAGCCCACCTACCTAGGTACCATTTGGTACCTAGCCCAAGGAAATAGGACCCTGCCCCTCTGCTGTCCGATCTCGTCCTTAAAAACTTTGGTCTCACGTTCCCTCCCATCCTTTCCTCTCCTCTTCTCCCCTCCTCTATATCAATTCCTCTTCACACACACACACGCACTCAATACACCTCCCAATACTACATCGCATTGGGTTCCTTTTCTTTCTCTTTTTGATTTATTCTTCCTTTTTTTTTTCTAGACCGTCTCGTGTGCTCATTTTGTCATCACGATGCCTGCTACAAACGGAACCAGCCACTTCAGCCAGCCCAAGAACGCTGGCGCTTTCCTCTTCACCGTGAGTTCGCCGCGCGCCAATTTTCTTCCTCTAACCCATTGGTACGCTCCTTGTTGCTGAAGCTATCAATGCTAACATGCTCACCAGTCCGAATCCGTTGGTGAGGGTCACCCCGACAAGATTTGCGATCAAGTCTCGGATGCTATTCTCGATGCCTGCCTCAGGGAGGACCCCCTCTCCAAGGTCGCTTGCGAGACCGCAACCAAGACTGGTATGATCATGGTCTTTGGTGAAATAACCACCAAGGCCGCAGTCGACTACCAGAAAGTCATCCGTGATGCCATCAAGGATATTGGCTACGATTCGTCCGAGAAAGGCTTCGACTACAAGACCTGCAGTGTGCTGGTTGGCATTGAGCAACAGTCACCCGACATTGCTCAGGGTCTCCATTATGAAAAGGCTCTTGAGGAGCTGGGTGCTGGTGACCAAGGTCTTATGTTCGGATATGCCACTGACGAGACCCCTGAGCTTCACCCTTTATCCCATCTTCTCGCCCACAAACTGAACAAGGCCATGTCTGATGCTCGTCGCAATGGCGTCGCCCCATGGTTACGTCCCGATACCAAGACACAAATCACCATGGAGTACAAGCACGACAACGGTGCCGTTGTTCCTCTACGCGTTCACACTATCGTCATCTCAGCGCAACACGGCCCTGAAATTAGCACCGAGCAGCTCCGAAAGGAACTCAAGTCTAAGATCATTGATCCTGTCATTCCTAGCCAGTACATCGACGATCAAACTATTCTCCACGTAAGTCACACTGCCCATCGCTCCCTCAGTAGGAGAAACCTAACAACCTCGCAGCTTCAACCCTCTGGTCAGTTCATCATCGGTGGTCCTCAGGGTGACGCTGGTGTCACTGGCCGAAAGATCATCGTCGATACCTATGGTGGCTGGGGTGCCCACGGTGGTGGTGCCTTCTCCGGAAAGGATTTCAGCAAAGTCGACCGGTCGGCCGCCTACCTCGCCCGATGGGTCGCTAAGTCTCTCGTTAACGCAAAGCTCGCCCGCCGAGCTCTAGTCCAGCTCAGTTACGCTATTGGTGTCGCTGAGCCTTGCTCCATATACGTTGACTCATACGGTACCTCGAGCAAGACCTCCGAGGAACTTGTTGAGATCGTCAAGGCCAACTTCGACATGCGACCTGGTTCAATTGCGAAGCAGCTTAACCTAATCCAACCTCTATATAACCAAACTGCCAAGTTTGGTCATTTTGGTACCAACCAGAGCTTCACCTGGGAGCAACCCAAGGAGCTCAAGTTCTAAATTTCCATTATATAATCTCTTTCCGTGAGAGACTTACTCTCAGGTATCGCGGGAGAATCAACTTCTTTCTGCATTGCGAACGGCGTTGTTGGGTTTAAAGACATATGATTCCCTCATCGGACAGTGTCACGAAAATTGGGCTCGGCAGCATTGGCGTACGGTTTCAACATACCCGGTGGGTTTTATTTAGGCGGCGGATCTAGATATCTAGCATTTGCATAGAATTTTCAACATTTTGAGGGACGTGGGAAGAATCGTCTTGGCATCCATAGGAACAACAATGAAGATACCTCAGGCTCCCAGGCTCAAGTTACTGGGATGCCATTCAATACCACATCAGCCATTGGCTGTCATGATTCGTCGGAGCTTAGACGTGACTCGCGCACAGGCCTGTGTATCAGCATGGCTTATTAGAAGACACTGACAAAGACTGATTCTTACTACCATAAGTTGGTAGGTGTAAGAGCTAAGGGGGAAGGTGTAGGGTTATATCATATTCGGCTGGCCGAATTGTGCTACAAACCCCTTCATTTACAATGCAACATCCTTTCGGTCTTCAGCTTGTTTTCCATGTTGTATTATCGGATATCATTGCTACATGTTTGCTCACTCTTAGCGCTCTTCTACTTACATACTTCGGCTGTGGTACCTAGACCGCTTCGGCTTCGGCGGCTTCGGCTTTTAGGATTGTTAGCAGTTAACAGGTTCTAGAAGATTCCCAACTACCGTAAGTATTTTCAATAGTCATAGGTATTATCCTGTAGCCTGCTTTCGTTGACTTTGCGATACAGAGTGTCAATAGTACGTAACTCGTTCAAGGCTAGGCACAGCATCTAGGTACAGCAACCAGTATCAGTGGTTTAGTGGTATAAACCACGAGTGTGACGACATCCTTTCTACTTCCGGACTCGTCGAATTCGAGATACTGAGAGATACCTCACATTACAGCAGATTGCGGCCAAGGTACCACAAGATACTTGAGGTCCAGATATGGAATACAGCATTCGTGCCGACTCTCGAGCATCCAAGAATCCCTTCCCTGTCCAAAACCTAAACATGGCTCCTACGCGCCGCGCAAATCCGAAACTGGCTCACCAACGCCTCAAGCGTATTCATCCTCGAACTGAGGATGCCTGAGGAAGCAAATCAGGCTCCTGGAGCCGATGCCGCGTCAAGATCTGCATCTCATTTCGACTCTGGTATAAATTAGCGAACCGGCAGAGCAGAGACACCTATTCTTCGATGGTCCATTCGCCAGGCTCCCCTAACAGAGAAGTGGTCTTGATTCTCTTTTTCGCTACACCATGGTTCGACGAAAGATCTCGGCTAGCGTATATCTCGAGAGCTGTTTAGGCGCTCAAGGGCTTGCGCCAAAAGTTGCCCTCCCTTTGAAACCAGATGGAACCTTCAATCAGGAGACTTCATTGGGTGAAAAGGGGCGGTATGGACGGAGCAGGATCAAAAATATCTGGGAAGAGTAAGTGCTACGCATTCCTATATTACAAGTTTCGCCGATCAACTCACGCTATGGTAGGTATCTGGCGCGCTTCGTCTAGAGTCGAATCTCAGAGCCACGGACTTTGATGGAGTTCATGAGAACTATCGGTCATGGCATGAGGCCTCAAGTATCTCGGAGAAAAAGACTTCGAGGTAAAAATACCGGCCCAGCCACCAGTTCTCTGATGCAATATTTTGATCTCCTCCAATGCATACTTGTGGAGCAAGGTGCCCCCATTGATACGAAGGTTGCAGAGCAAGTCCGATTGGTGAGCACTCTATTCGGCATCGTGACGGGCAGTTGTACTTATTTTCGTTTATACTAGTACATACAGAACGAACTACGAGCGGAGCTCTATTCTCCGTTGCGTGTGTGGCCAAGGCGATGGCCACGAAGACAACACTTTACCTACCTGATGGAGCAGCTCTTAGAGAAGGACTGGACGATTTCCCCCGTACCCGCTATGCGCATCCATCTGTGGGCATGGGTATCATGCAGGATGGGTAGCGCTTCGCGTGTTGGAGAGCTTGTGGAATCCAGCGCACGAGGCTATAATTGCAACCGGGGTCTCAAATTCGAGGTATGAATCATCTACGAACTGAGGCAGCATCGGTGCAGCTAATTCACCCCTTAGGACTGTAAACTTACCGTAATTCGCAAGGGAAACGGCCAGCCTGGCTTGGCCTTTGAATTTGAGCGCGACGCCAAAGGTATGACACTTGAGCCAGACCAAAGGTAATGTTGAACCATATCTCCAGTACCTCCGACACTGCAGCTTACACAACGCCAGACCACGCCATTCCATTTACGAAGCTCCGGATGGGGAGAGTTTGAATTTGAATCCTATCTTCCCAGTACTTGCCATTATCCTGTCGCGCAAAGCACTTCGACACTACGAAACTATTGAAGAGATTCTCCAAATACCTGCGCCGCCTGCGGACGAAACTCTTCAACTGCTATGGAAAGAAGAAATGCTATCGCAACCAGTGTTTCCCCGTTTCCGCAGAGGTCAAGGCTTGATTGAGGGAATGGAAACAGCCAACAAAATGGCCGATCGACTCCGTTCACTGGGCATTCGAGCCGGGTTTCCAGAGCCGCTCACAACCTCACAACCCACGACTTCAAAGCGGAGCATCTACAGCTACTCGGTTAGTCGAGAGAACCGGCTCAAGAAGGGCACGATACTGACGTGCTTTTTAGACCTGAAGTATAGTGCTGCTCAGCGACAAAGGTCGGCAGGCCATCGAAGCAACAATGTTTCTAGACGATATCAACCGAAGAATAGCGGTACCGATAGTTTCAGGCTGCTCTTCTACTCTCAGGCTAACAATGAGGTTAACGAGACCCTGCGAGCTGCCTGTATTGAATACTACCCAGACTTGATTCAGACTTTATCTGCTGCCATGGAAGACGGAGTATATATGCGGGAGCAGGCGAAGATCAGCACTCTTGAGAATGGATTACTGAAACTTCATCGCGAAAAAGCCCCAAAATCGGCGAAAAACAAACTATGGCTTTCAGATCTGCAACACCAAGGCTGCATCAGGGAAGGTGATCCACTGCGTTTTTTCTTTGACCGAGTAAGGCACGTGATGCCAGAAAGCAATACGATCGCAGAACTATATTCTGTTGCCATTTCCCTGCGAAGTCCAGAAGGACTTAGGGCCCTCGATAATATGATCACGCTGTGCACAGCAACGTCGGAAATACGAATTCCCTTAGGCCTCGAAACTTGTCATTGTCTCAAATCCGATAAGGGGTGGGATCACGTGTACAGTTGCTCTCTTTCACGTTTGAAGCAGCAGTATGGCACCGCTGGCTATTGCTTCTTTTGTCAAAAGTGGGATACCGGAGATAGTTGGTCAAACCATTGCGAAAAGCATCTGAGTGACCACAACTTTCGGTCTTCGCAATCACGGGATAGGGATCACCGATCTAGCCTACTTTGTAACCC
Source organism: Xylaria sp. FL1777 (assembly GCA_022578965.1). Classification (NCBI taxonomy): domain Eukaryota; kingdom Fungi; phylum Ascomycota; class Sordariomycetes; order Xylariales; family Xylariaceae; genus Xylaria; species Xylaria sp. FL1777. The sequence continues at coordinate 24,000 of MU400779.1, read as the reverse complement.
GATCAAGCTGGAAGGAATCCTTGTCACGCCAGGACTTTGCCCATTCTGCCTTTCCAATGACAGCTTGGAACCATGTCGGAGGTTTCGACAGTTTCGCGATGCTCAAGTTTGGAGCTGTCATCTCCTCGAACACTGCGCTGAACTTACTCCGACTTCTGCGCCGATTTCGTGTCCCCATCCTTCATGCTCAACAACATTTGCCGATACCCAGGACTTCAAGCGCCATTTGATGGACTTTCACTGTCCGCCACATGGACTCTGGTCCCCTAGATCCACGCTTCGTCCTTTCGGGGATATCGATGAGGATGGAGTCGAGCAGTCTTTAGCAGCAGGAGTGGTCAAGGGTGGTCGATGTTGAAGACAGAAATGATCCAAACCCCAAGAAACTGCCGCCCCCAACACCACCCCCTCGCAAGTCCACCTCTCAACTAATGGTTGCACAGTATAGTTATGATGCCTCACAGAACGATGAACTCTCATTTCAGGAGGGTGATCGTATACTTCTTTTGAAACGGACGGAATCAGATGACGAATGGTGGTTCGGAGAATTAAACGGCAAGACAGGAAGTTTCCCTGCCAGCTACTGCATACCTGCAATTTGACAATACATTTTGCTTAATATCAATTATAACAGAGTCCGAGTCTGGACACCTTGGGCTTGGTATAGTCAGTGTTTGTACCTCTAAGTACTGTTATTAATTACGTTGTTATGCTAAGATAGTAATATTAGGCCCTAGGTCTACAGCTGGGCCTAATTACCTAAGAACATAGGCTGATATTCTGTGACCCGTTAGCACGATACACAAGACCATTATACTGAATTTTTTTTTTGACACACAGCTGTGATACTGGATTATCCGGCAAAGTGGTTCACTTCTCCAGCTTTGTGTGCAAATATCATACGGCTTTGCCAGATGCCCACGATGAACGTCGCGGTGGTTTCAGTCTTGCTCTGTGTTTAAGACAGCGCGTTCCTTTAATTAAATATATCTCTACTAGAGGTATGGAATTATGTGTAGAGTTTTGACGACGCTAATCTTCTATCTCTATATTCTTTTTAATACTTTAAGACGTTTGTGTCAAATCTACCGAGCTATGTTGTAGCGGTTAAGCAAGGCAGATGAGTAAGGTATGGCAATGAGTAATTGTCTAAACATAATTACTGCCTGTGAAAGCTATGGAGAGAATCTGTACGTGGTCTAGTTATGTGGAAATGAGATGCATGGTAGCCGTCGATGCCGACTAGCTATACGTAATATGTTGGATCTAAACGTAGTGGTTTGTATCCCAATCTCTTGAATAGTGTTGTTCTCATAGCTGTGTAGTTGATATTAATAATTTATTTAGGCAAGTCCTTCTTATATATTTTACTGTGCTGTGATGCTATTACTACGTAGTATAATTATGTAAACACTTAGCTAGTATTCCCTTATGAACGAATAGTCCCGATATAAGGGGTTCTTTTCCTTCCAAATCGCATCAAGGAAACCCTGACTAAACATCTCTGACAACCTGCTTTAGTCTTGTTCCTGGATTTCTTGTATGTGTCTGACTAGTAATTATACACTTGCGATTAATCCCTGTCTGTGCTTGTCACTTACTTATATTAAGACTTGTGATTCTCTCTATGTTGGATTAACTATAGGATTATCTTACATTATATTGTGTTACGATTTCATTGGGCTGTGCGGTATGCCGGAAAAAAAAATCCAAGTCATGGGCAGCTACTGACTTCATCGTTTGGTAACATGTATTTGCCTTCTTTGAACCGGTGATATGTCTGTCTATTTTGACAATATGGTTGTAGATGCTACTGTATATAGTCCTCGTGAATGTGCTGTCGGCACGTATTTTAGCGATAAGATCAACTGGATGATTGAGGGCATTGTTGCCTTACTCGATAGTTATGCAGTCGAGAGCAGAGTTACGGTCCTAATTCTAATCGTTCTATATACGGTATTATTAGTGACATCTTGTTCTATAGGGGATAATTGATCGTAGGCTGTCCGCTTTTGTTGAGATCCTATAATCCTTATATCAACCTCTAGTCCATCTGTTTGATTGTCGTCTATATTTGTATTTGTCTGACTCGCATTTGTGTGATTCTCCTTACTGGGACCGTTGTATGCCGTAGCCATTCTTCCGTATGTATTGTGGACGCCCTACGTCATCGTTTTACATGAACGAGCTGAATGTAGAAGCTATAGCAGAACCCTCTCGCGTATGCGTTAACGACCTTCAATGGAAATTATAACTACGAATGACACGGTAGACAGGCGCGATACAATGGAAACGAAGATATATGCAGATCCGGCCGGCTGTCCCTAAGATTCGAGAATGGCACGGCAGTCCAGGCCGCGTGTGCGCTCACCCTTGAATCCCTACCAAGACGCTTGACCTATAGGTGGACAAGGCATGGTCCCCGACTAGCAGCTGGCCGTGGGACATGGGGGAACAATCCGCCATTGATCTATGCGTAGGAGCTTTAACAAGATCGATATTCTTTAGGACGGGACAGGTGAAATTTGGTGGTTTGGAACCTGATTAGGTACGGTCGGGGTATGATCTGCTACCTATTGAAACATGCGTATTATACCGACATTCAACTGATCACGAATTGCACGGATGCTGACGGCATATTGCACACATCGGACAGGTTTCAGAACAGGGTAGCCGAATGAGTCTATGCTCTTATCACTGACCTAATCTCCAAGAACAGCTTTATTGTGTAGGCAATCTTCATTATCCAAGTGATTCATTACAAAAACCTCTTCTATATCTACAAATCCCACCAAGGTACCTTACACTTTAAGCAGTCGGCTGCCCAAGATTGACCTGATTTCCACTCTTATCGATCGTCCTCGCCGTATTGCCATACATACCAAACGTGCCTCCCGGCCTCGGCAATCTCGGATTATTACACCACCCACCAGGTCCAAACGCCGCAGTCGCCCACCTCTGGTTGTTGATAGTGCCATACTTGGGGTTTGGATTTGACTGAGTAGCCAAGAACAACTTGCCAGCGGCGGTGCAGTAGCTCTGTCCATTCCTTTCCACCGTGTTCAGCGACGCATCGATGAACGCCTTCCACAGCCAGCGCATCTTGCCCTGGCGGACATTACCATTGCCATCTGTGTAGGTCGGCTCGCCAGCTACTGCTGTATTACCCCGTTCCGTGGCATATTCATCGTCGAAGATACTGCACACGAGATCGATCCAGTTACTCGGACGCTGCATCTTATTCCAAGTGGCTTCCCCCGTGCCTCCCGTGGGAACCCACTGGAGGTAAGTAAAGACGGCCGCGACATATTTGACGTAGACCATGGTGGTATCTCCATCACCCTGATCCACACTCGGATTCTTCTGCTGGAAAAGCGTCGTCTTCTGCCCATTCATCTTGCCATCGGCGAGGATCAGCTCATTGACATTCGTGCCATCGCCGAGTCCGTGCATACAATGCCGCCAGAAGAAGTCGTCCCCCGCCGCCACGTTGCCGAGTCTGGCGTTCGACAAGCTGAAATACGCACTTCCCGTTGGGTCGGAGCCGAGGAGATACTCCTCGACCCACGCTTTGCTCGGCTTCGTGTAGCCAGCAGGCAGCGCTGAGGACGGCGCGGTTCCAATGCCGCCGAGCCACTGCATGAAGGAGAGGATTGTCTGAAACTCGAAGACGTGTTCGGTTACGTAGTCGGCTTGATCGAAATAAGGCTCAGTGCCGTCGTTGAGTACCATGTCCGGAACACACGGGGCGGTAGCTGGGACTTGACTGGCGTCGTAGCCCAAGTATTTCTCAATCGCCGAATATTTGGTGTTTTTGACGGCTTCGCCGCAGGTAGGGAACGTGTCTATATTTATCCATTGGTAAGCATTTCAACTTGAAATACTCACGCAGGGTTTGCCACCACTGAACCTGTGGGGGGAAGGGGGGGAAAAGAGACAGAAAAAACAGGGTGACTTACCGGATTTAAGGTCTATAGTGAGCCCACCGACTGTGGTCCAGCTGTATGTTTTCCGATCCCTCTTCCATAACTCACCTCGGGCGAGCAACTCCGCGTATATAGTGTCGTTTACAAGATCGCGTGTGCTCAGACCAGAAGGGCAAGCCTCCTCGGCATACGGCAGGTAGGCGCAGGAACCTGCTCGTGGTTGGATAGTCGCCGCATAGGAGTAGTTCGCCTGCCCTTCAAATTGAATGTCTTGTCGTCTCTCCAAAGAGCTGTCACCGCACAGAGGGCAGGGCGGTACATCTCCTGGTTCCGTCCCGTCGTCCGTCGGACATGTGAGTCCGAATGGTAAGTGCAGCAATGGCCCGATGACGGTGGTGTCTCGCTTGCTTAGTCCCAAGCTTCGTTCTCCTAAGGAAGCTATAGAGAGAGTGTTTCCTAGACTTCGAGTTCTCCTTGGCGCGTCGAGAAGATCTCTCTTGGAGGAGATAGGGCACGTCTCCTCGATAGCCGGCACAGGGCCCCACTCGCCGAGGAACCAGGGGCTGTGAGGCAAGACCCAGCTCAACTGTTTTGGCGCGTCCAGTTGAGCGTAGAGACCGGCACCCACGTTGGCTCCGTAACATACGCTGCCTCCTGACTTGCCAGCGTTGGCACGGAGGTAAGCGGTCGCATAACCGTCAACGACCAGGTCGACCTCGCAGTTGGGCACCTTGTTGAAGATGGAGCCCCAGGTGATGCCAAAGCTCACCTGCGGCTTGACGTGCGCTGTGATTTGCCCGCTGGCCTCGACCGACCAGTCGAAATCAGTCTTGCCTGCTTGCGTGTCCGGGTCGGTGTCATCGTTGAGGCTCTTCGGGTCGTAGTCACTCCCCTGGTCTGGAAATGTGATGCGCGTATCCCATTTGGCGAGTTTGACCGAAGCTTCTAGGTGACCAGACACGCTGAGTTCTACGTTGACGGAGCCGAAGAGCTTGAAGTTGGGCCCGACGGTGATGATTCCGGGCACGCTGAACAGAGCGTTGAAGTTCTGCAAGCCAAACAGCTCAATGTCGCCTGTGTCGTACGCTGCTCTGACAATTGCATCGATGGTAAAGATAGCATCGATGTCGCCACGGTTGCGCAAATACATGAAAGACTGACTCAGATCTGGCAGAATAGACCCTTCAGTGAGTGTCGCAATGATAGTGAGACCGAATTGCGTGTCAATCTTGGCTGTCAAGTCTGCAATCACGTCCAAGTTTGCCTGGATATCGATTCCGTTCAAGTTGCATTGGAACTGCTCCTGCAAGAGGATGGCCTTGATGGTTTGCGAGACGGAGTGGTCAATTAGCGGCGCTTTATCAGCCACGCTGAAGAGTCCCTTGAGCCAGGAGACGATATCACTGCCAAACCAGCGTTCGTGAAGCTCAGCCCGGGACATGAGACCGCTCTTGTGATCTTGGCGCCATGCATCTTCGAGCCAACGTCTATGATTGCCTCCGAAGTCCTAGAAGGGAGGCACTCGTTAGCACAAGGTAGACTCGGCATGTACAAGAGGACATCAAGGCGGACAAATTCCACCATACTCACCTCCAGGGAACGTTTGGCCTTTCTCTTTTCGCCTGCCTTGTTCACAATCTCGTTCCAGTAGCCTTCTTCATTGCTGTAGTCAATGCGGATCTGCGTGTCACCGAGATCTCGCGGCACCCTCGTGAAGTCATAGTCAAAGGTAAGATCGAACACGAGCGGATTGGCGATCTTGGATCGCTTCGCTACGTGCGCTGGCACGGTCTGGTTCTCCGATGGCTTCATGTCTTTGGCAACAGCGTACCGCCCCGGACCACAGCCCTCGGGCATCTCGAGAATCGTTCCCGGCACGCCTCTTCCGAGGCCGATCTTGTAGCAATTGCTCATCTCTGAGTCATCTGTGCAGACCATCTGCACCGTGTGCTCGCCCTCGGTGACCGCGTCGTTGCACCCAAAGACGTCCCAGTGCGAGCCATCGCGCTTGTCAACTGACACCTGGATCGCCTCGGGAGACGCCAAAACGACAAAGCCGAATGACGCATCATTAGGGTCATCTTGAGTTCCCTGAGTGACGCGCCCACCATAGGTGTCGTCGACGTCCAGCTTGAACTTGACACCTACTTCATCGCCCGTGGGCGGATTCTTGAACAAATAGTCCAGCGGAACGGGCAAGAATAGCGAGTTTCCATCGACAGGTTCACAGCAAAAGACGCGCTGGCGTGAGAGTTGCCAGCCGCAGTCATCGCCGCCACCGTCATACGACTCAGCAAGTTGTACCTCGGTGCCGAATTTACAATTGTTGTCGTAGCAGCTGCCTCCTTTACCCTGCCAGTAGCAGCTGTCCTCCTTGAAATTGAGTGGCTTCTCACAACAAAGCTGCTTCGGGTAATCCCAGCAGTCGTCGTAGAAATAGCCCGCCATCGAGACCTCGTTACTGTTGCATGAGCCACCACAGCCCGTTGTGCGGCAGCCTGTTTCTTTGGAAGGCTTGCAGCAGTACACTTTGTTGCCATCTTTACACTTTTTACCGGAATCGCCCCATTTGTTTTGCATCATGGGCACCTCGTCGGGCTGACAGTGGCCATTGCAATAGGGGTCTCCTCCACGCCACAAGCAGTCCGCCGGGTTGGGTGCCGACGCAACCGGACAGCAGAGGTGGTTGACCGAGTCGGTATCGTAGGAGCCATCGCAGGTCTGGGTTGAGACGGTAAGCTCGCCCGCTTTGCATGTCTCGCCGCAGTTAGACAGTCGGCACACGCCCGGGTTGGCCTCGTCCCAGTACGCCACGTCAACGATCTCATTGGCAAATGCGTTGAGTGTTTTGGGGTACAGAAGTCCCTGCAAGGCATCCAGGTCCGAAGTGTCCTGGTCTATGGCCCAGATCAGCAGACCACCGAGCCCCTGGCCATTGGCGTACTCTATCTTCTGTTGGAATGTGTCTCTATCGTCATAGCTGACCCACTGGTCCTTGCCCCAAGTCAAGTATTTGACCGCATTGTCTTTATCCCAATACGGATCAATATCGTTTTGCTTGATGATTTGGGTAATCTCGTCATGCGACAGAATGCCAGATTGGCCGGAGCACTTTCCAGCCTCGGCACCACCCTTGAATGGGCAGCCGGGCTTCCAACAGCCTGGATCTGTCAGCTGAAAGCTGCGCCCATAGAACCCGATACCCAAGTTGATCTTGGAAGGCTCAATATCGTTGCGCCAGAACAGTGACAAGGCTGTGTTGATCTCGGTCAAATTCGTGTGGGCGAGTACAATCTGGCCAACTTGATCCTTGTCGCTGTCCCAAGTCCCATGCAGATCATAGGCCATGAGATTGGTCCAGTCAACCCATTTCATGCTCGCGGCCAGATCAAAGTGCTGCAGGTACCAGAACGAGGTGGGGGTGGTGAAAGATACGAGGTAATGCTTGGCCTGCAACAAGTTGACGACCCAGAGCGTGAACAGAAAATCGGTGAAGTTTTTGCCGTCATCTTCATTGCCACCACGGTCTCCAGCTCCGGGATCTGTCAATGAGAAAGTCAGCACGGCCAAGGAAGACTGGACGGTATGAGAAGACAGTGGCATAGTCAGACTTACACTCCCAATCAAAGTCGACACCGTCGAATCCATGCTGTGGCCGTCTTGTTAGTGTTGAGTCTCGGGCTGGTCCGACAGAGTGATACCTACCTGGTTCATGAAAGCAAGCAAATTTGTGATGAACTTCAACCGGTTACCCTCGTTGGCCACGATATCGCCGAAAACAGGCTGCGTATCGGTCCCATTGTCGCTGAATGTCCATCCACCGAGAGAGATGAGGATCTTGACGCCCGGGTTGACATACTTGAGCTCCATGATCTGGTCGATCACGTCGTCGGGCACTCCGGGCATCATGACGATGTCGAAGTCCCCGGGTGTGATGTAGCCAAAAGAAAGGTGCAGATGTGTGAGACTGCCGACGGGCAGGTTGCGTAGAGACACGCCCGAGCAGTCGGAGTCGTACTTCCAACCCTCATAGTAGCCGATTATGCGGCTCTGTACATCACCACCCGACTTGCCCGATCCGCTGGGCTGCTCGCAGTTGCTCTGGCAGCCATCCTGACAGAACTCGTCTGTCACGCCGCAGAAGCCGAACTTGGAGCAACACACATTCAGCGGGCACGTGGCATTGGCCGTTTCGGCGTACTCTCCACACGGCGCGTGGGCATCACAGTTGCTCCAACATTTATCGTTGGGTGATTCGCCATTGGTGCCACAGTAGTCTGGGCCATAACCGCAAACTCCGTTCTTCCCGCAGCATGCTCCTGGAATAAAGAGTTAGGCAGATATTTATAAATCCTCGCATGATGCGAGTGCCTGAATAGAATATAAACATGTTGAACTTACCATTGCTGCAGGGCTTATTCTCATCGCAGCTGTACGGATCATCGGGGTTCACAGTCTGGCGCTTCACCCGGTCCTGGCTGTCTTCTTTCCTTAATTTGGCAGCGGTGCTGAGATAGATCTCAACTGGTGAGGGTGGATTTCCACACGTGTTGTCAAGCTGAGGTTCATGTGTAGGGTGAGAATAGCGAGAATGTATTTTGGGAAGGGCAGCAGTTTGGAGAAGAATGCCACTACACAAGTAAATGAGTGTAACGAAGGAGAGTTTCGCCATGATGGCTATCGAAACGAGAGACAAGCGAGCAAATTGCTCTTTGAGTCTTGAGGCCTCGACGATAAGAAACACTTATACACCTCAACCAAACGAGAGTAAAGAAACGAGGATGCAGTTCTTCTTGTGGCCTCCTTGCCGGGCATATTCAAGTACCGGTATTCCCTGAGGCCCTCGTGCCCTTAAATGCCTTTATGTGAACATCTCACCTCAGCTCAATTCAAAAAGCCGCGTTCTCGACCTCGCGAGCCCTATCGTGCGCAATGCGGTGCGACAAAACTCATCTCCGAGAGTCTCGCTGACTACATCAATAGATGCCAACACCAGCCAGATACCACGTCGTGCTGACCACCCACAGAGCGAATTCACCGCCTTATGTCTCAATCCAGACCAGCTGACCTGTTGAAAATGGACGTGCCTGAGAAAGGGGGTATATGTTCCTGAATCCTGCGTGAATGGTGCCGTGGGCCGTGAGATAGGCCATTGCTGAGCCGCATCTCAAGGCTAATTACTGAAGTGCATTACATCGCTGGCGGCCACATTCGCACGATAGCATTGCAGCTTGCTTTCCGAAACACCAAATTCCCCCGTGTTCACGACGAAGCCATGTGGAAAACACTCGTTCTTCTTCTCCATTGCCTCGTCGGCACCCAGGCTGTCGTCTGGGTCACCAACACGGACGACCTTTACTCCAACACCACCACCAGCTGCATCGCGAGTCTTGGGACTGACTTGGCCTGCGATAGCTCTCTCGCCAAACTCCGCCCGTCTATTTACCCGCCTGAAGAGATCCTGAGCAGTGTATGTACATCTGCATGTGCCGCATCTCTTGGGAGCTATGAGGCCGCTGTGTCATCGGCCTGTGGCGATCAGACTTATGACAGCGTTTCGTCGACTGGACAAGTCCCCATACTGACTATTCCTCAACTGCTGCGCTACACGTACAACTTCAGTTGCTTGACTGATTCATCCAGCGGGCAGTACTGCAAAGTACTGTCGGCGGAGGCCGCTGGCATCAATGCAGATCAGAGCAACCTCGGTGATCCTGATGTCAGCGGAGGAGGGACCGCGGATGGCTGCACAGACTGCGACTTGAAGATCCTTCAATTTCAAGCCAGCTCTCCATTTTATTCGAATGCTGAAGTCTCGGCCCAGTACAGCTCGGCTACGTCGAGCTGTCAGAAGACTGGATATCCCCTGACGACCGTGACGCCCGTCTTCACGGCCCCAACGCCATCTCCCACCAACAGTACGTGCACAGGACGCACGTACGAGGTCCAGTCAGGAGACACGTGCAAGTCCATCTCCAAGGCTCAGAAAATTGGCACCAACTGGCTACTCATGGACAATAACCTGCCTGCCTACTGCGCGGACTTTCCGACGAATGGCACCCTCTGCTTGGGACACTCATGTCCGACAATCACGCTCGAAGCCAACTCCACGTGCAATGGTCTCGCGAAAGCGAACAACATGACATATGCCCAGCTCCTTGCGTGGAATCCGTCCATTGATCTGGCTTGTAGCAACCTAGACAAGCAGGCTGGTTATGAACTGTGTGTTGGAAATCCTGATCCCAGGTACGTGGCGCCGACCAGCACATCGCTTTCCGTATCGCCGACCACGGCCACATCACCAGTCGCTATTCCGACGGACATCGCCAACGGGACAACTACCAACTGCGGAAGTTACTATCAGGTGGTGCCCGGCGACTATTGCAATCTGTTGCTGGTCCGGTATGGCCTTTCGCTTGGTGATTTCCTCGTGCTGAACCCAGAGGTGAACGAGAACTGCACAAACTTGTTCGCCTACGAGTCCTATTGCATTCTTCCCGTGGGGGATATCGGTAATTACCCCGGAGCGCCTGGCAGTAACTCAGCCAGCCTCACGGGAACGCCCACGGCTTTCGCATCACTGCCCACGGCAACCTATATCCCCCCGTTGTTTGGCGGATATAACAGGACGTATGCCAACCAGACTCGACAGGACTGTCAGTACTATGCGGATGGTGCTGACCTAACAGTCGAGGTCAACGGTACCTTCTATGACAACACCTGCCAGCTTGCTGCTGTCACATACGGTATCTCGCTAGAGAACTTGGCCATGTGGAACCCAAGTCTGGGTGACACATCCGCTGTCGATTGTGCCTTTGACACAAGCCTCTGGTACTGTCTGGGCTTCGGTGGGAACGATGAAGATTCGGATGGAGGAACGACGGAAACGACACCAATTGCCGTAAGTTTCCCCCGTTGATCTGCTTGCATGACACTCGCCTGACGATAGATCGTAGGATGGCACAACCTCAGAGTGCGACGAATATATCGAGGCAACATCTTGGGATAATTGTACGACACTCCTGACGGGGACAGATGTTACCCTTGCTGAGTTCTATGCACTGAACCCCGAGGTCGGCGCCGACTGCAGCAAATTTGTTGGAAGTGAGTATTATCCCATCGACTGCTCCCAGTGAAAGAAAGAAGAAGAAGAAGAAATAAGCATGACTAACGTAGAACCATGGTGCAGACTATCGCTACTGCCTTGTCGGAACTCCTGCACCTCCCAGCACTACTACCTCGGCCGTACCACCAGGCCCTACACAGTCCGGCCAGCCAGCCGACTGCAACGCCTGGTACATCGCCAAGGAGGGTGACTCGTGCACCGTCGTCGAAGACCTCTTCGGCATCTCGAGCGCCCAGTTCCACGCCTGGAACCCGGCTGTCTCTGATGATTGCTCGAGTGGGTTTTGGGCTGATGAAGCCTATTGCGTTGGTACAGGCAGTCCAATTTTGGTGACAACGACCACGACACCAACAACCACGACACCAACAACCACAACAACTACTACTTCTTCTTCCTCATCAGCTCCGACACCCCCGGCGCCTACACAAGACGGACAACCAAGCGACTGCAACAAGTGGTTCGTCGCCAAGGCAGACACCTCATGCGCCGACGCCGAAGCGGCGGGCGGCATCACGGCCGCTCAATTCTTCGAGTGGAATCCCGCCGTCTCCTCTGATTGTGTGAACGGATTCTGGGCTGACGAGGCTTACTGTATCGGGAGGGCTTCGGTCTCAGGTGGAACGACGACGACGACGACGACGACGAAGGCCACAACCACAACGTCGTCGCCGACCTCTCCTACGCCGCCGGCGCCGACACAAGATGGTCAGCCATCGAACTGCAATGCATGGTATGTACCCGTGTCTGACGATGACTGCGGCGTCGTCGAGACCAAGTATCAGATTACGGATGCGCAGTTCCATGCGTGGAACCCGGCTGTGTCGTCGGACTGTTTGAGTGGCTTCTGGGTGGGAGAGGCGTATTGTGTTGGGCTCGCGTCCTAATATCAGTGATTTCTTGTACGATACAAATTGTTGTTATCCATTAGTATTATCTCATAGCCACGTCCATCGCCCGAATGAGATCCAACTGAGAGGGCAACATCTCGAGACCCTCAACCAGATACTACCGAGGATTTTGTAGCAATATGCCCAATAGTCTCTATGTAAATATCAGGCACAGCATACTAATCAGTTACCCCGGGAACGTCGATTTTTACAAACGTGCCGAGATACCGCGAGCTCAAATCATGTGTTGGGAACATTCTTTGTTTCCTAAGTAGCGTGCTATTGCCTGAGGGGGAAGTAGTGTTAGTATATAAGATACGATACCAGTGCACCATATCAGCGAAGTAGCTACCTCCGCGGACCTGCCTGCATTATTACGGAATAGTTCTCATCACCAGCAACAACAATCAGCAACTTCAGAAACTTCGCTTTTTGCAAACGCGCTAAGAAACCGCGGATTCGAAACGCGTGTTAGTCATACTTTTTTTACTCCATAAACTAAGGCTTTTGAAAGGGAACGGAGATGAGAGCTTACCTTAGGTAGGTAGGTATTATTGAAATTGTCGGAGACGCATGTCGCCCATGATGATATGCATTTCGAAAGTGTTGCAATGATGAGGTCCATCAGATTTCAATGTTGTGGAAGTACCCCGCTTCGCTCTCACTTCACTCTCACTTCAGTCTGACCTCACTCTCACCTCTGTCTCACCTCTGACTTTAAAACAGCTGCCTGGCGACATTTGAATGGTAAGGTGTTGACCGCAACCATATCTTGATCTCCCGCAATTCGGCTGCCCATTCCGGTCTTGCGGTGGCTTCTTTCTGAGTGCCCACGGCTATATGGGTATGCTCGGTCGTCTTTGCGCACAATCGAATCAGCTCAACACCGTCTGTTGAAGCACCGTGCACGGCCTACTACAAAAGTCATGTCATGGGACGTACCCCTCAGCACCTACGACGGGGCATGCTCCCAGCAGAAGCCAGCGGAATCACTATGACGCGGCGCGTCTCAGACAGCGACCCATCAGTCTCTCTCATCAGCACATTCTGCAACACCTGGTTCTACCGCACCTACCACAACAACTCCGACCCGCAAACTGGCATCACACGCGCCCACCCAAGTGGGATTCCGCGCCCGCGCGTTTCCCTCCAGATCTACTACACAGGCGCGCAGGCTTCCGACCCAGACCATCTCGAGCGCGTGGCACGTGCTCTAGAGTTGGTGATCCTACATGACAGAAACGACACGCGTGACGAATACGAGAGGGACAGGCTTGACGTATACGGGTTGCCAGGAGCCTCCGTCGAACGCTGCATTTCGCACCAGAGCAGCGAGATCGCCGCGCGCGAGGCACAAGCCTCCAAGGAATGGCATATCCAACGGTATGACATCGGCGGATCGAGCTGGCGCAGCGCTCTGGTCATTGTCCGAGATGTGGATCTGGAGAACACGGAGAACCACGTGGTTGGGCTATCGACCGTCTACTTTGACCGTGTGAGGGAGGATGGGGAGCATCCTGGTGAGCCGTACTGGGAACGACGGGCGGAGAATCTCAATGATCAGTGGGTGCTGATTCATGAGCTCAAGCATATGCTTAACTGGCAGCATAGTGCTTCGCAGTTTGATGGTGAGGGTGAGCGGTATTATGATCAGGGAGAGGGTTAGCGGTAGATAGATACCCGAGTAGACTCATGGCGACTTTGCTCATAGTGACTGAAATGATGAACATGGCTCATGATTGTAATCACGACCCTGAGTATTATACAGTGCCACTAGTATGCCATGTGTTCCGCGAAGTCACATATTTGAGTAGGAGGGCAGTAGTGAAGAATGACAGGAGTCAAAATATGTACTTTACGTTAGCAGGCAAGTTCACACGAGTCACTTCTGGATCGGGATTAAACGCCGTTTTATGTCAGGTTTTGGATTCCACACAACCAACAGAAGTAGCATCAGTGGTTTAGTGGTAAAATCCATCGTTGCCATCGATGGGCCCCGTGTTCGATTCACGGCTGATGCATGCATTATTAGTCTACTGTTTTATTCTTTTTGTTGACATGTTGTGCTTTGCAGTCCTATAGTCCTTCTACCTGCCATGTTTGTAATGGCATTATTATGCACATCTTTAAAGCAACCATACTGTCGCGTCATTTATCAATAGCAAGAGAGCTGCATTTTGGATCCAAGAAACGGAAGTGAGCCGGACGCTTAACAAGGGGACGGGCGGCCGGCCGTCTAAGCATCCTTAAGAATGGTACCAGCTTTCACAGCGGTCTTGTAACAGCACCGCCAGTCATTAAACCTATTGGTCTAGTTGCATTTCCAATTCTAATAATCCCAAACACCGTTCCACCCCTAAACCGAGACCTGTGTTATGGCCAGCAGACCACATAGTCCACATTCCCTATGAACTCAATTCGGTGACCGAAGTCTAGAGGGCCATGCAAGTCCATAATGAAATATAAATCAGAATCAAAAAGCCAACAGGAATGCGTATAGTGTTGAGCCCTGTTAGGAGATTTTTGTCCTGTAGTCAATAGGTCGGCTAGTCAGCAATCGACAGATACATGTAGGTAGATAGTTAGTCGGACCTACGTAGTAATAGTGAGGTCAATTGGTATGTATTGAATTAGAGTGGAGTTGTTGGATGGGCTAATTTACTTCCTAACAAAAGAACACCGTCAAGGAGGATAGCCACGGTCGTTTTATTTACTTCAATTGATTGTGTTTCTCTTGATCGTCTTATTCCCCAAGGCATAATTAATTTTGACACTTGGATGCGTAGGCTATGGCTTGTCTCCTTGTATCTGGAGAACGGATAGTTTGATCGCTCCATTTCAGTATATGAACCTCCCAAATATCGAGGGAAACGAGTCCATACATACATACATACATACGTAGAGCCCACTATAGCCACTCCCATAGGATAGGTCTGACTACGTCCCCTGACAAGCTCATAACTGGATATCTAGATTATGTCGCTTTCGGTGAACCAGAACTCCCAGTGCGCATCCCAGGCAGCATCTCCAGCTTCTTGGCGCTGTGCTTCTACACAGGACCATTCGTCATAACACCCCCTACAGCTAGTCTTGCTTATTCCTCGACGATGAAGATTGAGCCACGTGTTATGGGTTGGTACCTATGTGTAGGCGAGGGCTAATCATAATAGGCACACTGCTATTCCTCCTCATCTTGCATACAAACACATGTCTATGAAACAATACTTCAATATACAGCCACCTAGTTGACACGCTATTCAATGTACGCTATAAAACTGCTAGTGAGTAGGGCATCATATTGCTGCCGTGAGAAGCTAGCATGATTGAAGGAGCCTGCTTCAAGTCAATTAGTTGTTTCGAAGATATCTACAGGAAGTCTGGGCTTTATGCTGCTACGCCTTGTGTCGTCGCTGGCGGTCACGGCCGTCCTCTTCTTTCTCACCACATAGAACGATGAACCTAGACGGGGCATTGTAGCTCTACGCCTGTTTATACTTTAGTCAACATGCAGGTTCTCTACATCATTGGTTCCAGCTCTCGTTGATCGTTGACGTTCTGGGTATAGAATCGCTTTTTCTTTCCAATGCGAACAGGTCTAGTCTAGGTCATCTTAAACTTCAAGTAGGCAGGTAAGTACCATGCATTCAACCGCACCGTAATCGCGCTATGAACGACGCACACTGTGGATGGTTCGACACGGGAGAGGGACAATGTTAAATGGTTTCTTGATTTCGTTCCCCGAAATAGTCGGCAAGACCCATGGCAAGGCATATTAATCGATCTCCAAAATGCAATCCAGCTGGGTTCAAAACAACCCCAGGTTAAGTCGCTTCACACAATTAATGCTAGCGTCTCTAAGTGACCAACAAGGTTAAAGTAGTTATGTTAGATATAGAGGCCCAAGTTGAGGGACCCTGAGCAAACCAACTCTTTGTCTTCTGGGATATATAGCTCCTTGTTCATCATCAAGACCATATTACGGAGAAATCCCGAAGCATCGAGGCCCCCATGTTAAGTATGACGAGTTCTATGACATCAATAGAATAGTTAGACCTCTTCTCGCTCGCATACATGTCGCTGTTATCGTTTTCTGCATACATTCACTCATCTGTCATGTATATGTCTGCGTAGCACTCTAAACAAATTGCTATTCTTCTCGAGGGGCTAATATCTCACGCTGGTGCTGTATCGCTGCTGAGGTGTCCCAGAGGCCTTGTGGCTCTTCCTCGATTCTTGTAAAAAGATGCATTTGGTTTGACCACCCTGTCTATTTTTCGAGCTGTTCTCGAATCGGAAGGTTGCTTGCCACCAAATTTCGAACATCTGTCGTATTGTGGGGTGGGTCTGCTTGCTCACGATTCACTGGGTCGAATCGCTAAATGAATTCTGCGAATGTATACGTCTATTTAACCCAAATACTTTAACATGAAGTAGCACACCACCGATTCTCTAGGAATTCAATACGGTAGATTTAGCTAAGGTGGTCTAACGGCATCGATCATAGCTTCGCTAATCTCGTTCAAATCAGTTATGCTATCCCGTAGACCGATGACGCTGGCTATCACTACGTGGCTTGCTTTGTCTCAGATAACATGTGAAGACATCTTTTTAGGTCGAGCCATGCTTTAGAGCGAAGCATATCTAGGGACAGTAGGGAATCAATCCAGCAGGTTTTGTTTATATGTTTATATGTACAGATGTATATATGTCACTACGTAAATCAACAACGCAAATATATGACAACTAAGACCTGCATTAGCAATCATGGACTCGTAATCATTGAATTTATGTCCAGCACAAGACGTCCCGAACCAACCCCTAATCTAACCGATCTTTAGTGCAAGGGAGGCCAGAGTCTCTCTCACCGTCTTATCACCTGGTAGGTAGACCTGGGCAACCCTCACTAGGCGTCTCGCCTGATCGCGGTCTCCAAGCTCCTGGAACGCCCTCGCCGTACGATAGTATATCTTGCCGACCTGCGTGGCACTAGGGAAACTGAGCAGTGCCTCGTCCTCAGGCGGGATGTCGCGTTCATTAGCGCCGGTGGCCTGGCGCATTAATTGGATAGTCCGCATGCCCCAGAATTGCAACTCGTGCCAGTCACCGAGCTTCAAGTAGGCCAGACACGTGTTGGCGACAAGCTGGAGACGAAGAGTCATGCGTTCGAGCTGGCCGTTCTTGCCCGCAAACGGCTCGTCGACTAGATCCTGCGCGAAGAAGGCCTCGGCGTGCACGTGCCGCTGCCGCCCCTTGACCACGATGTGTATCGCCTCCCAGGCGCGGTTGTACACCTTGAGCGCGGCGGCGAACTCGCCCTTTTGCAGCAGGTCGTTTCCCTCGTTCTTCAGCTTTATCCCTTCGGAAAGGCACTGCTCGGGCGACCTGGGCTCGAGGGCCTGCAGGGCGCGCAACTCGGCCAGGATTTTGGGCTGGGGTTTGGGGTCGCCAGTGACAGAGAAGTTGTGCAGGCCCTTGACGTCGCCGAAGGGGAGGAACAGCCTTCGCTGGACCTCACGGCGCACATGCCTCTCGTCCCAGTCGGGCGAATAGGGGTCACGCAGAACGAGCTTGAGCGATAGCCATTGGTTGAGGCCCGGGTGCGACAGGTTCCAGTAGAACCAGGCGCGGGTGAAGGCGGCCAGGTCGTCGACAAGCATGACGAAGTGATGCGTGCCGTTCTCGGGCTCGCCGGCGGCCGGGGTCTCGATGGTGACCTGCAGGCTGTGGCCGCGGAAGCGCGCCGCGCGCGTGCCACGCATGAGGACGGGCACGTGGCCGACGAGGTTGACGTGCTGCTCGGCCTCGGGCCACGGCGTCTCGATGCGCAGGAACACGTTCAGCGCGCGGAAGACCTCGCGGGCCTCGTGGTAGATGGCGCGGCTGAGGCGGAACAGCGCGAGAGCATCGCGGTAGTCGTAGTCGGTGTAGCCGTCTCGCTGGAACGTGCGGTTGCTGCTCGGGGCCAGGATGACGGTGTAGATCTGGTCGCGGATCTCGGGCGGCAGGCTGAGCAGCCCCGTCATTCCTTGATGGCTGCCCATTGTTCGCAACAGGCCGTCGTCGGTCGCGTTGCGCGGAAAGACGACCAAGGGCCTATTTTCGAGTCCGGAGGTGTCGGGAGTCCGTGAAAGATGCCGGCATTCGATCTGCTTCTATGTACATATGTGGTACCGGTATACTAGATAGGTAAGTACCTACATATGTACATTGTACGGGGATTACCGCCTCGGCGTATGTTAGATAGGTTTCTCTCGCATTGCGCATATCTGGGGTAAAGGAGGTAGACAACATGCAAAAACTGAAATGTTGTTTATATATGTATGTATGTACCTACCTACATGTGTACTACCTACCTAGGTAGGTACCTAAGCATATAAGTAGGTACCTATCAATCTGAGCTTCTCCTTCTGCAAGATCAAGGGTTGCTTGATGATTGTAGTGTATACATAGATACTGATGAATTTAGGCGTAGGGGCCAATAGCCTATAATTGCCGCTAGCAGCGCCTACTCCGTAGAGATAAAAGACCGATTCCTGATCTTATCAATCAATGAGACTTAAGTCCTGTCTCATCATTTTATGTGGCTTCAGCCTACCCAAAAGTAAGCGCTTCCAACATGGTCTAACGCTATTATATACCATTGTCAGAAGATGCGATCTGGATAGTCGATGCTCCCACTTAGATTTCGGGTTGATATTTGAAGGTGCAGCCTCTAGATTAGGCTGGCTCCCGATTTCCTATTCATATTTCGCCCTAATTCTATAGAAAATGACGACCAGTAAGCACGGGACACATTTCTTACAATCGGTAATCGAAGGCAAAGTACAAGAGAAGCTAAAGACACTTCTATTTTTAAGTGATTAAACAATTTGGAAGCAAGAAATCAAATGCATTATAAGCCATGGAGAATCCTAACCAAGAGCGAGAACGCATCTAGAACAAGTATCTTAAAAAATTGATAGAGATAATCTCCTATAATCATCCATTCTCTTTAGCATATACTGGAAAACCTAACTACCTAGATTGAACTGATTATAGTCCAAATTGAGCAGTTTAAGTTCTTCCTTTTCTCTTTCCTATCTTCAAGCGGCAACACCAATTATTCACATTGATGGGACAATAGTTTTGATGTTAAAGCGCAAAGAAGCATTCCATTACATCCCGTGGTAGCGTAGATACCTAGACTGGGTGGCTTCCAAGGCTTTCCAAGAGAGTGATGATTTAGCGTAGTAATCTCCGCTGACCGAGAGTCCTAAATGGATTCAATCGAATGTATCTTAATTCTGAACAGTCTCCGTTGCTGTCTCGCCTCAATGACAATGCCTACTTATCGGAGGTCTTCCTTTGTTTTTGTGGAACCCCCTTTCGACTCCCAATACAACCGTCACGAAACGCTATCGTCGATTAGATCACGGCCCCTGTTATTAGACGAGTTAGTTATATGGTACTTACCTCCGGGGATGAGGGCCGCAGCATACATAACCAAGTTAATGGGCCGCAAATCTTGGTCTTGGTAGTCCTTGTCATTCAGTATCTTACCTTTCCAGATCTCCAACACAGTCTCGACACCTTCCGGCGAGGGCTCTAGTCCTTCTGAGTAGCACTTGATTCCCAAACAAGCGCCGAAGTCGCGGAATGCAAGGCGATGTTGATGACTGAGAGCTGTCAGGGGTCTGACAGCATCAACCAAGAACCTCTCTCGTGCAATCTCCATGGCTTGAGCGCTCAACTTGCGAGACCAGTCAGCATCGCGATCAAAATGTGCCAGCCACAGCCCCATGCCTAGATCTAGGGGGTCTCCCGAGAGCGCTATATCTGCATTCTTCATGATACGGGCGTATTGCTCAATCTCCAAACTTAATACATCATCAGCAAAAGTATCGAAGCGTTGCGCCGTATCCCTTAACATATCATAGACCACAAACCCCATAACATCGTCTAAGTGGCCCTTACTCCTAACGAGTACATGGCGCATATCAGTGGAGAGCTTCCAAACCATAGATTCCCTCCCGTGACGCTCAACCATGAATCGTGGATGTATTGCTTGCGCCAGTTGCACGGCAAGTAAGTTCCAGCACGCTTCTTCGGTCTCGCGCGCCAAGACGTCAAGCGCATACATCCATAGCGTTAGGTAGTGGTGATACATCCCATCACCATCAGGCCCACTCGCGTCAAGCTTCCCGATCCGCAGACCGCCGCGGAGAGGGGCGTCATCGGTAGCACCAGGTAGACGAGCTGCAGACTTATGTGGCTCTCGCTCGCGGCCTAGAACCTCGTGGACTGTGTTTGCAAGCTGACGCGCTAGATGTAGGTACGCGGGCCTTTGGGAGTTGTCCTCCCTAGACAACGTGATGAAGTTAAGAACACCGAAGGCGTCGGTCCAGAGATAACGGCCGCGATGGCCACCTGCGTTTCCAGGCTCCCATGTGATATCCGGTAGAGCAGTCAGATCATAGGGTCCGTAGACCTTCTGCATTGCTATTTTGAATAGGTCGACTTTAGTATTCATTGCAACGAAATTTATACGTTTGAGTTCTGGCCTAGATAAATGCTGAGGTATTGATAATGAATAGGAGAGCAGTCGAGTTAGAAGCAGTTGTACAAGTAAAAGCAACCGGTAGACGTTGCTTGACGCGGTTTTCGGCACGTACATTCAGCACCAAAGATACCGAAACGACCCATTGTGACAAGGGCTCTAGTAGAGGGCTTGGAACTTAGTCATATTGTTATTCAACCTAATAATTCTCTAGGGGTCTCAAGGCCATGGTTTCTTCCTGTTTTTCGTACGTAGGAATATTCTGGCCTATTTATGCCTATTGGGCTGCTATACAATCTAAAATTTCTTTAGCTGTTAAGTTGCTATATATACAACTATATTATAAATAACTATTATGAACTAATAGTTTAACTTTATATGCGCTAGTTTAAGTAATAATAGCTTAAGCTTAATTATAAGTTAATATTTATTTAATACTATTTTTTTTTTTTTTAAGCTTAACTTTAAATAATATTAAAGTTTTTAATTTAAACTTTAAAAGTTTGCTAGTTTGCTAAAATTATATTAATAAAAATCTTATATAAAAGCTTTAGTGCTATTAATAAACATATAATTAAAAGGTTTTTAAGTTTAATATTGTTTAGCTAGCTAACTTTTTTACTTAATTAAATATTTAATATTTTTTTAGGTTTTTATAAAGTTTTTAATTTTTTTTACTTAATAGTTTTTTGTTTTAATTAAAAGCGCTTTTTATAAAACTTAATTAAAGTTAAATAAAGCTTAATTGCTAGCACAATAAAGCTTAATAAATAAAACGTAAATTATTACAAGAGGTATAAAGCATTAAAAGTTAAATATAATAATTAATATATCTTTAGTTTTATAGTAAGTATTTAATAAAACTAAAGCTTAAAAAAAGGAGAAAACTTTTATAAAATAAGTATAAAAAGAATATTTTATATATATATATAACTTATAATATATGCTAAAGTATTTAAATAGCTTAGTTATAATAACTACTTTTTTTTTTTTAATTAGGTTATTTTTAACTTATATACAAATAAAATCAATTAAAGTAATTAATCTTAAGTATAAGTAGTAAAATAAAATAATATAAAGTAATTAAATATAAATATAATATATTAAATAAAATGCTTATATAATATAGTAGTTAAAGTATTTATGTATTTATGCTTATGTTTATATATTAAGTTATGTTTATTTTGTGCTATATTTATAGTAAGTTTTACGTTTATATTTTTATTGCTATATGTTTTCTTTTTTTTTTCTTTTTTTTTTTTTTTTTTTTTAGCTGCTGCTAAACAATTAGTTTTAGCTATACATTTTACTACTGCTATTTTTATACTTATTTTACATTTTTTCTGCCTTTTTTTTAATTATTATTTATATTATAATTATGCTGCTTAAACTTGCAGTAGTTAAAAGTAATATACGTAAATATAATTGCAGTTAAAGCTATAGTTATAAATATAAACGCAAAAAATTATTATAACTTATTTTATGCCTAAATTTATTTAAAAATAAGTTTGATTTTACTATAAAATAAAACTTTAATAAACTTTTTCGCTAAAAGTTTAATAATTTTAGTAATAAAAATAAAAGTTTTAATAGTTTGCTTTTTTTTTAAAATAGCTTTAATTTTAATAAAAATATAAACATTATTAAGCTTTTTATAGGTTAAAAAAAAAAGAATAAAAATAAAAATAAAAATAATTTAAACTTTATAAATTTAAATAAAAATCTAAATGCTGTTTTGCGTAATTTTAATATAAACAACGCAAAAAATAAGTTTAATTTTAATGTAAATATTAAAGTTTTTATGTTAGCTAAACGTTAGCTTGTTTTTATAATAATTTTTGTTTGCAAACTTTATAAATAAACTATTAAAACTAAAAACAAAAAATATAAAACTATTAAAAAAGCAATAATTTTAAGTAGTTTGTTAGTATATTAGCTTTATTTCGGGCGTTTTAAAGAAGTATTTTAGCTAAAAAATAGCTTGCTTTTAAATATAGTTTGCAAATTTAAAAACCTAAAAATAACAGTTTATATAAGCTATATAAATAGCTATACTTTATGTAAGCTTATAAATTAATTTATATTTATTTTAAATTAGTTTTATTAATAGGTTAGCTATTTGCTATATTATATTTTAATGTAATATATATTTAAGAGTTATTAAACTAGTTTGTTTATTTTTTTATTTTTTAGAAAAACAACTATAAAAAAGTTATTATAAATAAAAATTGCGCTATTATTTAAAAAACTTTAAATAATTATTCTATTAACTTTATAGCTATGCAGTTTTGCTTTTTAAAGGCATTTTTATGTTTTTTGTTAATTTATAAAGCTTAGTTTTAATTAATTAGCAAAGTTAGCAATATAAAAATAAGTAGTTTTGTTTTTATTTTGTATAAAGTTTAACTAATAATTAATAATGCAAAAATATTGTATTAAATATAAGCACTTAATAATAAAGCGCAAATCTTTAGCTTGCTAAGCTATTAAACCTTTTTATATAAGCGCTATAAATAGCTTTATTTAAACTAATTTTATAAAGTTTTTTAATAGAATTAAAACTATTTTTAATGCTAGCAGTATGCTTGTTTAACTATACTTAAAGTATAAGTTTTAAACTATAAATATATAGCTTAAAAAGCTACTTTTATTTCTTTTAAAAAAAATATACATAAAGCTACATTAATTATTATTAATAAGCATAAATAAAAGTATTTAATAAGCTTTTTTTAATATAAAAATGTTTTAAAGTTTAATAATTAGTATTTTAAAGCTTTTTTGTAAAGATTTTATAACTTATTTATAATATTTTTACATATAGCTTATTAGTAAAGCGCAAATATTTTAAAACTTAAAGCAATAAATATAATTTTTATTACGTAATTAAAAACAAAAAAATAACTAATTAATATATATAACGCAATTAAGCTTTAATTTATAGCTAAATTAATAATAAATTAATACTATTTTGTTGTTATAAAATTAGCACAGAGGTGGCCTTTAAAGCAGCTTAATGCCTTTATATATACTTTGCACTTTTTTTTTTGCTAGCTAAAGCTAAAGTTATATAATAACTTACTTAGCTTACTAAGCTTACAGTAATTTAAGGCTTACTAAGCTTACGGTAATTTAAAGCTTATTAAGCTTATAGTAATTTAATGCTTATTAAACTTGCAATAATTTAAAAAGAATTACTACTTTTTTTATTTTTCTTTTGTTTATATAAACATGTATTTTTTGTATTTAGTTATTTATTTAGTTCTAGTTTTTTAGCTATTAATTTTTTATAACTGCTAAGCACTAATATATTTATTACTTTTAATTTTTTAAGACTTTTATTAATGCATAATAATAAAAGTACTTTAAAAATCTTTTTAACAAACTACTGTTAAAGATTTTATTATTACTTATAAATTAAAACTTTAAAAGTAAACTTATTATATTAATATATAATAAGTTTGTTATATTTTAATAGCTTTTTAATTAATAAAACTTAACATATAAAAACAAATATTAATATAAAAA
>MU400778.1:0-45778 GCA_022578965.1 Xylaria sp. FL1777 | reverse complement strand
TTTTTTAAGCTTTAGTTTTATTAAATATTTACTATAAAACTAAAGATATATTAACTATTATATTTAACCTTTAATGCTTTATACTTTTTATAACATTTTTTTATAAAATGTTTAAATGCTTATTTTATTTAGCCTTTTAATTGTTATTATACTTTGTTTTATTTTTGCTTTTAGTTAAATTTTAAATTATAATTTTTAAACTTTTTTGTTTTTAACAATTATTTTTTAATATAATTATGCTTTAATTAGCTAGTAATATTTATAGAAGTTATTTTTATATTTTTTTAAAACAGTATTATAAATACATTTATAATTTTGCTTAAATATTATAAATTTTTATAGATTTTTATAATAAACTAAAGTTATAACTAACTATTTTATTTTATAAATATTTTTTATTTTTATTTTTGCAATTTGTTTAAAAAACTAATTATTTTTTAGTTTGTTTAATAAATATTAATAATAATAATATATTATATAATAAGTTTATAGTATTTTATTATGTTTTAAGTTTTTTAAACATAAAATATTATTATTGTTTTTTATTATAGTTTTATTATAATAATAACTTTTAGCAATTAATTATATTATTAGTTTTAGTTTTTAAAATATATTAGTTTTTATGTTAACTATTAATACTTTATTATTTTGTTATATTTAAAGTAGTTTAAGCTATAAAAATATTTCGTTTATTTTTATTAGTTTTTTTTTTGTAGTATTTTTTATAGTTTTTAATTTTAATTATTTTTACTTTAAAGTTTTATAAGTTTTATTTTTTTAAGTTTATTTAGCAATTAAGTATTTTAATAGTTTATAATTAGTTTAATAATTATATTATTTATAGTTATAGTTTTATTTTTTTAAATATAACTTTTTTTTAAGCTATATTTTTAGCTTTAATAGTTTAAAGTTTTTATAGGTTTATAAGTTTGCTAGCTATATTAACTTATTACTTTTTATTGTTTGTTATTTTTAATTAAACTATTTTTTTAAGTTATATATTAAATAACTTTAATTGTTTATATAATAAATATATTTTTTTGCAATTTGTTTTAATAATTATAAAGCTTTTAAATAATATTTATATGTTTATTTATTTTAACTTATATAAATAAAGCATTTAGATTTATTTAATGTAGTATTTTTGTTTTAACTTAAAACTATAATTTTATACTTTTGCTTTAAAAACATATTTTTTAAATTGCTTTATTGTTTTTTGTTGTTTTAAACTTTTATAACTTGCACTTTTTTCTTAAGTTAAAAAAATTTTTTTTTTTTATAGTTTTTTTTTCTGTTTTTTTTTTTAAATTAGCATTATTTTTAAAAGTGTTTTTTTTTTTTACAGTTATAACATTTAACTTTAAACATGTTTTAAGGTTATTATTTTTTAACTTTGCTAATTTGTTTAAATTTTTGTTTAGTATTTTTTTAAGTACTTTTTTTTTTGTTTTTTTTAGTTTTTTTAGTTTTAAAGTATTAATTAAATAATTATTAATTAATTATAATAGCTATATTAATATATGCATTAATTTTTACTAATTTATTTATTTTATATAGTTTGTTTTAAATTTAAGTTTTAAGTTTACTATAAAATAAATAAAATAATGCAAGCTTAAGCAATTTTAAAATTACTGCTAATTATTTAAACTTTATAGCATAATTTATTATTGCTTTTGTTTATTTTAAGCAATAAAGTGCTTTTTTAATATGCTTTACTTTTTAAGTATTTTTAAATAATGTTTTTATTTAGTTTTTAAACTTAACATAGTTTTTAAAAATCTTTTTTATTTTTAGCTTAAAATTGGTTAATTTATTAGCTTTTAAAAAATCTTTTAAAATAAATTAAAATTATTTTAGTACTTTTTTTAATAAAAACTATAAAATAATTATTACTTTTTAATTTTTTTTTATAATAATAATAAAGTGCTATTTTAAGTAAAGTTTAATATAAATTAAAAAAGCTTTTATATTTATAAATTTATTATAAAGTTTTAAAATAATAAGTTTAAAACTTTTAATGTTTAGCATTTTTAATATTATTAAAAGCTTTAATAATAAAAGTAGTAATAATAATAAAAAATTAAGTTTTTTATTTTAAGTTATTACTTTAAATATAGCAATAATAAAAATAAGCATTAAGTTTACTAATAGTAATATAAAAATTAATTATAATATAACTACTTATTTAAAGCTTTAATTTGTTATTATAGTAATAATTATTATTACTGCTTTAATTATTATAGCTAGCGTTTATATTAGTTTAAAAGTTATAATATTTAATATTTAAACTATTTTTTAAGTTAAAACAACTAGTTTGCTTTATAGCACTAATGTTAACATTAGTTTTTTTTTATTGCTGCTATTATAACTAAGCTATTTAAGTACTTTAGCATATATTACAAGTTATATATATATATAAGATATTTTTTGTATACTTATTTTATAGGAGTTTTTTCTTTTTTTTAAGCTTTAGTTTTATTAAATACTTATTAAAAAACTAAAGATATATTAACTATTATATTTAACTTTTAATGCTTTATATTTTCTGTAATAATTTTAAAGCTTTTTAAAATAAGGTTACTTATAATACTTTATTATACTATAAAATAGCTAAATACTAACTAATTATATAAGCTAATGTTATTTTTAATAGCTTTTTTTCGGAATAAATTTTAATAATAAACTAAGAATAAACTTAGCACAAATTATCTTTAAAATTAAGCTTAAGCAAACAATAATTATTTAGTGCTTTAAGTATTAATATTTAACTATTATAAACATAGATTGCATAGCTTTTAGCTAAAATTAAAAAGCTAAAGCAATAAGTTATGTAGCAAAAAAATAAAAGCAAACAAGTTGCTTTAAAATTAAAAACAGCTTATATTATTTTTATTTTATAATTAAGTAAACAAAAAAACTAAAAAACAATATTTTTAGAAAAACAAAAGAACTTTTTAAACTTTAAAAAACGATTTTGCAACTTAAGTTAAAAATAAAAACATAAGGATTTTAGTAATAATAATAACTTTTTATTTTTTAGCTTTAATAAAAAGCATAATTAAAGAAAACCTAAATATTAATTATATTAAAATTGCTTATATTATTATTAATGCTACTTATTTAAAAATGCTAATTTTAGCTAACTATTAAAGTTTAATTATAACTTTTTTAGCATGGAATTTACTTATTAATGCTAGCTAAAATAAATAAAAAAACTTTAAACTATTTTTAAAAAAGCTAATTAAAAATTTTATTACAATAAAAATAAGATTTTATATATATATAATAATATAAATTAAAACTATAAAAATGCTTATTAATTAGCATTATAAAAATTATTAATTTTAAAAAAAAAACGATTTAAAACTAACTAAAAAGTGTTTTTAAACTAAACTAAGATTTTATTTAAGTAGTTTGCTTTTTTATAAGCTAGCATAAGCATATAATTAAAACAAGCAAATTAATAAGCTAACTAAAACTTAAAATTATTTGATTAATATTTTGCTAGTATTAAACTTTAAAATGTTTACTAAAACAAAAGCAAAAAAGCTTTATTATATTACTAAAAACTAAGTATATTACTTTAGTAAAAGTTAATAAACTATTATAACTTTTTATTAATTATTTAAGCTAATATAATTAATATTATATAATAACGCTAAAAACTAATAACTAAAAAACAACGCTTAAACTATAATAAAAAAAAACTAAAGTTAAATATTATTTAAACTACTAATAAATTAACCTTAAATATTAAGCAAAACTAAACTAATAATTAATATATTAACATTAGCTATAAAAATAATAATACTAGTTTTAATAACTAGAACTATTATTACAAAAGTAATAATTATAATAATAGCTATAACTATAATAACTTAAGATTTTATAAAAGCAATAATAATTATAAAGGCTAAAACTAATATTATAAAAGCAATAATACTAAAGGTTATAGCTAGTACTAAAACTAAAGATATATAAACAACTAAAGTAATAATAATAATATTTATACTTTAAAGAACTATTATATTTTTAAAACCTTTTTAAATTAACTTTAAAATAATAATAAAAGTAGTTTAAATTTAAATTTTTATAAAAACTTTATTTGCTATAGCTATAAATAACTTAGCTATATTGCTTTTAATTATCTTTAGTTTAAAAGTAATAATAATAATAGCAATAATAAAAACAATAAATTTAGTAGTTATACTAGCTATAATAGTAATATTACTTAAAAATAAATTATTTAAGAAATTTAAATAAATAAAAACTAAAACATAAATAAAAAAAACTAGAAATAATAATTAAAGTTTTATATATTTTTTTTATAAAAGTTATAATATTTTAACTTAAAAAATAAGTAGTAAGTTTAGCACTAATTATATTAGCTATAAGTTTTAAGCTAAAATTATTATTTTATATATTTATTTTATGCTGTTTTTATATTTTTTATACTATTTATTTTGTTAGCTTTATAAAACTACTTATTAAAACTTATATTAATTTTAATTTATGTGCTAAATATAATTATATTAGTTTTATTTTTGCTTTTTATTATAAATTATAGCAAGCATTTTTTTGTATATTTATATTATAATATATTACTAAAAGTAGATTTTTTATTTATAAAGCTTATTAAGTTATTTGTAAATTAACTAATAATTGTAGTATTATTTGCAAAATTAAGCGTGCATATATAACTATTAATTATAATTATTGCTTTAAAGGTAGCTTTTTTTTATTATTTTAAATTACTTTAAAAAATAAAGAAATTATATTAAATTTAAGCACTAATTAATGGTTTTTTAAATTATATTGCTTTTAAGTAAAAATATTTAGCTTAATTAAGTTTATAAAAGCTTGCTAAAATTAAGCTTACTATTATATTATTATTTAACTATTTAAATTTATATAGCTTAAAAAGTTAAAAAAAAGCTTTAGTTATTTTAATTTTATAATAATTCTAAAAAAGTTTTATAATTTATTTAAGTTTTTTAATACTAGTAAAGCAAATATATTGCTATAATTAAAGCAAAAAAACCTTGCTATTAAGCTAAAAAAAAACGTAGTTATACTTTATTTTTTTATATATTTATTAGCTTAAAATAAGCTAAAAGAACTACAAAAATAGCTTAATAAAATACTAAAAGCAAAAAAAATTAAAAAGTTTACTAGCTTTATTAACGCTTTAATTCTTTTTATATTTAAAAAAAATAAAAGCTTATATTTATATATAAACTATAAAAAATTTAATTAAGTTATATGCAAAAATTAATACATTTTACTACTTATTTTAAAGCTATTTAATAAAATTTTAAAAGCTAAAATCTTTAGTAAAATTAACCTTAAAAATATTTATTATTATTTATATATTTAAAAAAAAAATAAATAAAAAATAACGTTTTATATATATTATAGCTATTATAAATTTTTAGTTATGCTTATAAATTTATTAAATATTTTTGCTATTTTTTAAAGTTATATATAAAAAGCACTTAATAATATAATAAATATATTTTATATTGCATATTTTAATAATGTGTTTATTTTTTTTTTAAATAAGGATTTTTATATAAAATATATTTAAAACGTTATTAAAAGGCTATAAAAAGCAGAACTATACGCTAAGCTATTTAAATGCTAATTTTATTAAAAAAAAATCAAATTTTTAAGTTATATTATTTTTAGCTAAAAAATCAAAATAAACTTTTTATATATAAATATTATTTAGTAATAATTTATATTAAATATTTATTAAATGTTATAATAATTTTTAAAGTTTTATAACTTTTACTGCTGTTTTATAAACGGATATTTTTATATTATTACGCTTTTGTTTAAATATTTAAAAAAAATTGTAATAAAAATAAAAAAAAGTTAAATTTTCTTAAATAGTTTTAAAAAAAAAGCTTTTAAGAACTTTTAAAATATATTTAAACAAGCTATTTTTTTTATACATTTTAACCTCGAAAAATAAATATTACTAAAAACTAATTTCTTTAAAGTAGCTTTTATAAAAAATTTATTTTAGCAAAATAATTAAAGCATTTTTAAACTAATTACGTTTTATTTTTAAAAGCTATTTAAAGAAAAAATATAATATAATATATTTAACTAAAAAATGCTTATAATAATAAATTGCTTTAAGCATTAATAATATTATTTATAAAAAAATAATTTATTAGTTAAAATATTAATTAATTATATTAACTTTTAAACATTTATAAAAATATTAAAGCTTAATAAAAAGCAAGCTTATTAATATTTATTATTAGCTTTTTTTAATTTTATTATTAAATACTAAGCAAATAAAAAAAATAAAGCTAATTTTTTTTTGCGCTATTTTAATTATATAGTTGTTTTACTTAGTAATATTAACATTTTTTTAATATTAAAAAAAAAAGTTATAGTAATATAACAAATTAAAGTTTTTAATTTATATTTTAATGCTTAAACTAAAGCTTTATATTTTAAAGCTATATTTATTAAAAAAGCTTTTTTTATTTAAGCAGTTATACGTTTGTATATATAAATAGCTATAAGCTTAAAAAAATTAAAAAATTTAAAAGCTTTTAAAAAGCTAAAAAACTTTATTTAAAAAGTTTAAAAAAAAAACCCTAAATATTATATAATTATAAAACAATTAAAAACAAAAAAACTTATAAATCTTTAATAGTTAATAAAAAAATCTTTAGTTTATTATAAAAATAAAATTTATATTTTTTTTAAAAAAGCTATATATTTTTAATTTATTAAGCTATATTATAATAATTTTTTAGCTAAATATTTTAATTAAAGCTGCACTTTAAAACTGCTATAATAAAAGTTTTATTAAAACAATATAAAACTAAATATTAAAAAGTATATATAAAGTTATATAATTTGCTTTAAAACTAAAGCAAAATATTACTAAAAATATAATAAACTTAACGTTTTGTTAATATTTAATAAACTTATATAAAAGCTATTTATAAACTTTATTATAAGTTTATTAAAAATTTTTTATAAAAAAAAACTAATTAATACTATTTTTATTATTATAAATAGATTTATTAAGCTTATATACTTATTTTTAATTAATACTATTATAACTTTAGTTAAACTAATAGTTTTATTTTATTATAAAATTAAATATATTTATAATAGCTTAAAAAGCATTATTTTTAATAAAAGCTTTATTTTTACTAGTTAATTTTAGTTTAATTTATGTTATTACTTAAAAGTTAAGCAAAGGTTTTTAATAGCATTATATTTTAAAACTAATAAATAAATAAAATAAATAAACTAAGTAATTAAAAGCTATTTTAAATGCTTTATAAATAATAAACAAACTAATTAGCTTTAACTTTTATTTTAAGCTTTTTTTGCTATAAATTTTGCTATTAATTTTATAACTAAACGATTATTTTTTAAAGCTTTATATAGTTATATGCTAAAATTCTGTTTATTTATTAAAAATAACTTTATATTAAAAAAGATTTTAGCTATATAAAAACGTTTTAATAAGTTATAAACTATTAAAAATAAAATAATAAAGCAATAATAAATTATAACTAATAAATATATAAAATATTATAATAATAAGCATAAACTTATAACTTTTAAAACTAAAAACTTAGTAATATTATTAATAAAAAATATTAAGTTTAAAAATAAAAAATTAACGCTTAAGTTTATTAAACTTTTCCGAATTCTTTTTATAGTTAGTTTATAAATATATTATATTAGTTTTTTAAAACAATATAGCTATTTTTATTCTGTTTTTTTAATTTAGCTATTTAAGCTTTAAAAAGCTAAATATAAATATAGTTTATTTATGCTAAACCTTAAAAATAAGTTAAAAAAATAAAAAGTTAAAAATATAATAAATAAAATAACTTATAATAAAAAAAAATATTATTTTATTAAGTAAAAAAGCTAGCTAACTAAATATAATTAATAAGTATTTACTATTAATATTATAGCTTTTAAAATAATTAAAGATTTTAAAAAGCGCTTAAATTACAAAAAAAAAGCAAAGCTATTAAGCTAATAAAATAGTACTAATTTATTATTAATTTAGCTATAAATTAAAGCTTAATTATGTTATATATACTAATTAGTTATTTTTTTGTTTTTAATTATATAATAAGAATTATATTTATTGCTTTAAGTTTTAAAATATTTGCGTTTTATTAATAAGCTATACATAAAAACGCTATAAACAAATTATAAAATCTTTACAAAAAGGCCTTAAAACATTAATTATTAAACTTTAAAACATTTTTATATTAAAAAAAGCTTATTAAATATTTTTATTTATGCTTATTAATAATAATTAATATAGCTTTATATATATTTTTCTTAAAAAAAATAAAAGCAGCTTTTTAAGCTATATATTTATAGTTTAAAACTTATACTTTAAATATAATTAAATAAATATACTATTAGCGTTAAAAATAGTTCTAATTTTATTAAAAAACTTTATAAAATTAATTTAAATAAAGCTACTTATAATATTTATATAAAAAAGCTTAATAGCTTAATAAACTAAAAATTTATGCTTTATTATTAAATGTTTATATTTAATATAATATTTTTGCATTATTAATTATTAGCTAAACCTTATATAAAATAAAAATAAAACTACTTATTTTTATATTATTAACTTTGCTAATTAATTAAAACTAAGCTTTATAAATTAATAAAAAACGCAAAAATGCCTTTAAAAAGCAAAACTATATAGCTACAAAATTAACATAATAATTATTTAAAGTTTTTGAAATAATAGCGCAATTTTTATTTATAATAATTTTTTTATAGTTATTTTTTTAAAAAACAAAAAAATAAACAAACTAATTTAATAATTTTTAAATATATATTATATTAAAATATAATATAACAAGCAGTTAATTTATTAATAAAATTAATTTAAAATAAATATAAATTAACTTATAAGCTTATATAAAATATAACTATTTATATAGCTTATATAAGCTATTACTTTTAAGTTTTTAAATTTATAAACTATATTTAAAAGCAAGCTATTTTTTAGCTAAAATGCTTTTTTAAAACGCTTAAAACAAAGCTAACATATTAACAAATTACTTAAAACTATTGCTTTTTTAATAGTTTTATATTTTTTGTTTTTAGCTTTAATAGTTTGCTTGTAAAGTTTATAAATAAAAGTTATTATAAAAATAAGCTAACGTTTAGCTAGTATAAAAACTTTAATATTTATATTAAAATTAAACTTATTTTTTGCGTTATTTATATTAAAATTGCATAAAACAGCATTTAAATCTTTATTTAGATTTATAAAGTTTAAATTATTTTTATTTTTATTTTTATTTTTTTTTTTTAACCTATAAAAGGCCTAATAATATTTATATTTTTATTAAAATTAAAGCTATTTTAAAAAAAAAGCAAACCGCTAAAACTTTTATTTTTATTATTAGAATTATTAAACTTTTAGCAAAAAGGTTTATTAAAGTTTTGTTTTATAGTAAAATTAAACTTATTTTTAAATAAATTTAAGCATAAAACAAGTTACAATAATTTTCCGCGTTTATGTTTATAATTATAGCTTTAACTATAATTATGTTTATATATACTACTTTTAATTACTATAAGTTTAAACAGCATAATTATAATACAAATAGTAATTAAAAAAAAAGCAGAAAAAATATGAAATAAGTATAAAAATAGCAGTAGTAAAATATATAGCTAAAACTAATTGTTTAGCAGCAGTTAAAAAAAAAAAAAAGAAAAAAAAAAAAAAATATATAACAACAAAAGTATAAACATAAAACTTGCTATAAATATAACACAAAACAAACATAACTTAACACGTAAATATAAGCATAAATATATAAATACTTTAACTATTATATTACATAAGCATTTTATTTAATATATTATATTTATGCTTAATTACTTTATACTACTTTATTTT
The DNA here is from genome assembly GCA_022578965.1 of Xylaria sp. FL1777. Lineage (NCBI taxonomy): Eukaryota > Fungi > Ascomycota > Sordariomycetes > Xylariales > Xylariaceae > Xylaria > Xylaria sp. FL1777. The sequence goes on along the minus strand of MU400778.1, from coordinate 35,844 downwards.
ATTATTTATATTTAAAATTAATTACTTTAATTAATTTTACTTGTATATAAGTTAAAAATAACCTAATTAAAAAAAAAAAAGTAGTTATTATAACTAAGCTACTTAAATACTTTAGCATATGTTATAAGTTATATATATATATAAAATATCTTTTTTATATTTATTTTATAGGAGTTTTTTTCCTTTTTTAAGCTTTAGTTTTATTAAATACTTACTAGAAAACTAAAGATATATTAACTATTGTACTTAACCTTTAATGCTTTATACCTTCTGTAATAGCTACTATTTAATTTTTTCTTTTTTATTATTACTTTTTTTTTAATAAAAATAGCTAATAAAAGTGCTAAAGTTTGCTATTTTAATACATTGCTAGTTTTAAATATTTTTAAGATCTTTAAACTTAATTTTTAGCTTTTTGTTTTTAATAATATAACCTAAATTTAATTTATTAGTTATTAAGTAAGTTTTATTTACTTAATGCTTTTTTTAGCATTTTTATCTTTTAAATATTCTTTTTAATATACTTTTAAAAGTTTATTTTATAAACTAATTATTATTTAACTTTTTATACTAGTATTTATTTTTATTACTAGGTTTTATTAATTAAAAAGCTATTAAAATATAACAAACTTATTATATATTAATATAATAAGTTTGTTTTTAAAGTTTTAATTTATAAATAATAATAAAATTTTTAGCAATAGTTTATTAAAAAGGTTTTTAAAGTACTTTTATTATTATATATTAATAAAGGTTTTAATAAATTTAAAAAAAATAAATATATTAATGCTTAATAGTTATAAAAAATTAATAGCTAAAAAGCAAAAATTAAATAAATAACTAAATATAAAAAGTTTATAATTATATAAACAAAAGAAATAATAATAGTAGTTTATAAACATTACTTTTTTTAATAAACTTAATGCTATATTATTTTAAGCTTAAAGCTTAATAAACTTAACGCTTAAGTTTGTTAAGTTTATGCATTAAACCCTTATAGTGGTTTAAATACATATTTTTTAATAAATAAAACTTTTTTTGCATGTGCTTTCTTTATACCTAGCTTTTTAATTAGCTTAGTTAGCTTATTTCGTAATAGTAATACTATAAAAAATTTAACTATAAAAAAGCTAAAGTTTATTATATTTGCACGTTTTATTTAAAAAAAATAATAAATAAAGAACTAATATATTTAATAAATTGCAAGCTTATAATAATACTATAAAATAAATAATTAAAGCTATTTAAACTAAAACTTAAAAAAAATAGATTTAAATAGCTAAAAGTTAGCTAGCTAATATTACTTTATAACTTAAAACTTATAAAAGTACATAATAAGCTTAAATACTTTTTTTAGTTATTAAAACACTTTAAAGCGTTTTAAAGTTTTTGCTAAATAATTAACTATTTTAATAAAATATGCTTACTTTTTTAACTTAAAAGCAAATAGTGCTACATTTATAAAAATTTTATAAAAAAACAACAAAAACAAAAAAAAGCAAAAAACAACAATAATAATAAAAAAAAACTAAAAATAGTTATATTTTAAGCTTTAGCTTAAAAGCTAAAAATATTATAATTACTATTATTTTTTTAGTATATTAAAACTAACTTTTAAAAAAAATCCTAAAAATATATATAAAAGCAATAATTAATAATTAAAAACATAAGCAAAATTTAATAACTTTTAAAAATAGCTATATAGTAACACTATATAACTATTTGCTTTAATAAACAATATATTAAACAAAAAAAAAAGCAAAAGCTTAACTTAATAAAACTTATTAAACAACTAGCATAATAACAAAAAACTAAAGTTTTTAGCTTAAAAAATTAAAGCGTAATAACTATAAGCATTAAAACAATAAAACTTTTAAAAACATAAAATAGCATTATAATCTAATAAAAATATAACGCGTAGCAATTAATTAACTAATTAATTAATTAATTAATTTTTTTTATATTAATATATTTTACTATATATATATATACCCCTAATATAATATAAATAAATAAAGCTTATTACGTTTAATACCTTTTAAAAGGTATATAAAGTAGCTAAAGCCCTATACTTAACGTTAAAGATAATCAATCAATCAATTAATCAAGGCTAATAACAAAATTAGCTTCATTTAAATGTATGTATGCGTTATATCATCGACTTATCTTTTTTATCTACTGTTAACTTAGTCATGACGTTTTCATTCAAATGCCTAATATACCTGTTTACCACGTATTGTGAACTAATCGTAGAGCAGGCCCGCTCTAGGAGTCAGAAAAGCCCGTCTCCAGCCATTAGTACATAAATCTGCCTTGCCGTCATTTATCTCCCCTGAAGTTTGAAAGTCACCCAACACGCACCCTCCTCATATCTTTTGCTTCATCTTAACCTCAGGCGGACAGACTCTAATTCCGTATTATACCTAACCCTAGCACTATTATGGGAACTACCGGATATGGCTTTTATTGTTGGAGGAGATACACGGAATTTTCACTCATGGACGCTTGTGTAATTAGTTAAAATATTGGAGATCTAATTTACATGGTATGGGATACCAAGTAGTATCACCTAACTGATGTGCCATCAGAAGATCGTGCGCTCTGGGCCTTACAAGGATGGGATTTATGGCTTACTTGCGGCTGGTTTGAACATGGGCTGCAGCCCGGACAATTCTCACCAAATGCAACGTAATTGCTCACCGAGCTTCGTCGTTAAGCTTGTCTAGCTTTGATGTAACCTAAGAGAAATCCATGCAGCATGCATTAAATCTTATGCTAAATCGGTAAGGGGTTGTCGGCTACTACATCAACTACGTGGGGGTAAGTTGGTATTCGCAAAAAGGAGATGAACGCTAGTGGTAGTTAACTCTTGCGCATTTCCTCGCGCATAACTTTGATTTTAGATTTGGGTGTAGACCCTGGGTGACATCTTCACAACGGACTACTAGCATTCCGAGTTCAGCTATCTCCTCAAGATCCATGTCGATGGGACATTCCTGTTGATTCACACCATGTCGGCAGCCATGCAGGTTTAAGAACGGATTCTGATTGGGTCGCAGGACTCCGAGGATAGCTGCAGCTATGACTCTATTGTTATCATAGGCTCGGTATCTTCTTTTATAACCACGCCCTTGATGATACAGTACATTACAGCTAGGCATTCTGTTCCTAGTCTAAGCAAAATCGCTGATGAGCCTACGCCCTATATGTGAAATTCCCCATAATCGTATTTTTTGTAACATCACCGGCATTTTGCAGTATGTTGAAGCGAAGCTACCTTTTGCATATCGCGGCATTAGGGTCACCTATCTTCACCCTTCCTAAGTTGAGAACCCCATGATACAGAAAGCTAGGTAAAGACTGCTATATAGACACCGATATGTACCCCAAGGTAGTAGTATCCCTAAGCCACATTACCATTACTAAGAAAGTAGCTGATACTGCAACTACTTTCGACCACTTGAGGTCGAGATATGTGGCCAGCTGCGGCTATATCGTCAACGGAAGAATTACTCTTACCTTCCATGTGAAGATAATGTCAAAGTCGTACTGCATTCATGAAGGATTATTAGCATGAGCAATATTGTGATATTCTAGCATAGCCTCCAGGTTGCGATGAAAGGATGATACAAAGATAATCCCTCGTCACATATGTGCAGATATGACGTGTAAGCGATATAACTGCATACCCCTCACCCCAGAAATGTTACATGGCGTAGAAGAAGTTCTTGTGCGGCGTAAATTTTAGTCCGTGTCTGACTTGGTAAGATGAACTCCCGACGGCCGTATTATCGCGTAGACAGAATACAACTTAAACCGAACATTTAGTTTATAACCCTGAAAATAATAGTAAATGGACCGCAGTCTCCCCTATTTCTACCCAAAAAAAGAAAGAAGAGGGAGAGACACCATCATTCCACACGAATAATGGCAGACCAACAACCACAACACGCCGCATCAAACCTCTTGCTTACGAGTGCTGGGTATGTTTCGAGCTTCCCAGCACCAGGCCTACGTCGAACTGTCCGCCATATCACTGGTCACAATGCTAAGGGAAAGGGGGTCTTCCTTACTACTGATGACGGTGACCACCATCGCATAATTGGTGACAAGCAAGCCATAGCGAACATTATATATTCAACTAAAGAGACCCCGGCGGAACTTAATGACGATGCCGACTTTAAATATGCCAAGGAAAATGAAGTATGTATAGTTGTCTTGTGTCAGAGTTAGCCTTGCCAACAAAAACCTCTCCTGCTAATCACCCTTCTCTTAGCCTGGCTTGCACGTACACAACGGCTCCGTATGTCGCATGATTGACTTTGGCCCTAACGTGCTGTCACCTATGCACCGGGCTGTTTCATTAGACTATGGAATAGTGCTTGAGGGAGAATTCAAACTGATCCTTGATTCCGGGGAGGAGCGTATAATGCGGCAGGGCGATGTTAGTGTGAACCGTTCATCTGCCCATCAGTGGCATAACATCACTGGAAATGGAACCATGCCCGGTCGTATGCTGTTTATATTGCTTGACTGCAAGCCCGTTGTTATCAACGGCGTGGCTCTCGGCCAGGAACTCAACGAGCTTCAGCCGTATTATGAAGGGCGCTGAATCGGCTGTGTAACCTAAATTCCTCGTGTTATTTTATTTTTATTTGTCTTATGATCAAACTGATGAATTATCCGGCAACTTTATGCTCCCGATTTACATCTAAATCATGCTAATCGGCGCCGTCATATGATAGCAGCCACCAAACTTGAACTCCGGTTTCCGTAGGATAGGTAGCGGTGCTTTGGAAGCTTAGGAAGATTTAGTAACGACTCAAAATTATCCTCTTGGGCCCTTAACCCTAATTTTGGTTGCAAACTTTCATTAAATACCCAATGACACATCATTTGCGGTTTCGAACATGCGCAGAAGATTACCGTTTGGTATTGACTCACGATAGAAACGAAGGTTGTCGTATTTCTTTTCTTTGATGCGACAGTCAAGAACTTTTTGGCCAAGCCCAGAGTCATACACTGGTCAAGACCAGGATTTCACGGGAAAGGAACATACTAAGAGGTAAAGCCCGTGGATATATTATGCAAATAGATTGGTGCCTCTCAAAACCTACCTCAAAGTACCGGCTTTTTCTCGCACGCTTCGGCTTTAGCTACAGTTTACCAAAGGCCAACTTTGTGACACCTTTAGAGGAAATGAAGGCTGTAAAGTACTTCAATACGATGCCTTATCTTTGGTTAGATATTGTTCCTTAATTAACAAGTTATCTAACCATGTTAAGCTATATGATAATTGAGAAGGACAGTATCTACTTCACGTCTTATTCGGAAATAAACTCCCCTCCGGCTATCTAATAAAGTTGCCACTGATCTCATACATAATACGTAGTTACAGGGGACGAATGACAGGGAAACTTTTCGATCTTGCTACGCTGAGCGTTTTCCCTTTCGCCTGATGTCATGACAACGAGAGTGCTACTGTATTTAGGCTGGGGGTGGCGGTGGCCCGAAGAGTTGCTTGTTTAGGCTCCAGTAAATGCTCTTGGTACCGTCGATCCAGAGCCGTGAGCCTTGTGCTTCCATGACGTGCTCGTTATCACGTATTTCGTAGGAAGTTATGAAGCCGCGAGCTTGGCCCAGCATAAAGACCTTGGTGACGACGTACTCGTTGAATTCATTCTGGCCTGGCATCTCAGGGGGCGGGATTAACACAACGAGCTCGGGTGTGATGAAGCGGGCCATATCGTAGAGAGCGAAGAAGTTGTCGATCTGCGCGTCCATGCTTGGTCCAGTACGGTCGGTGCAGAGCCTCGATGAGATGTGCGCGAGGATTTTGTCCCACTCCCCTGACGCACGGGGCGACCGGTCTCGGGCAACCACAGCGATACAGGTAAGCAGGCCGTCAGTCCCCAAGGAGAATGACGACTGTTCACGCCTGACCTCATTGACGTCGACGAAGGTGATAGGGCTGGGAAGAGGCGCGATCTCTTGGCTGGAAGTTAAAGTTAGCGCTGCACGATATCAACTAGAAACCGTCACTGAAGGTTGACTTACCGAGCTTGTACAGGTGCAGGCACAGCTGCTCCTAGTGCCTGGACACTAAGCAGGCCAGTGAGTAAAAGGGACTTCAAGAATTGCATTGTGGCGACGGGGAAGCTAGCCCGGGGAAGTTGACGGGACGAATACGGTCGTCGAAGGGGAAGAGAATACTGTGAGGGACTGAAGCGTCGATGATTCTTCTGACTTCAAAATGCAGCGAAGAGTCTCATATTAATACTAAAGCTGTTTTCGTTCTGTGCCGTCGACGCCGTCGAGGCTTCCGTGAATTTGGAGACGGAAAAACTCTTGGCGTTCAGTTGTTGTTGGCTTTGAAGCCCTGTTGGCTTTGCGCCTCTCCGTTGGTAATACACTACTTGATGTTGAGGAGCCATCTAACGATCTTGTCCTGGACTCACTCAACGCCCCAGCAACGATTCCAAATAACATCGTACTCGGCACTGTCATCCAAGAGAACAATTTACGTATTTAGTATACTTGGTCTATAGGGTACTAAAAAGCTTAACGACGTATGAACTCACACCCCTATGACCGCGTGTTCAACCAAATACACTTGCACACACAATTTTGCTGACTTTAATACGGACACTATAAATAGCGACAGCGATTAGATATACAGACTTCATTTCGAGGGCTAATTTCGTGAAGGCTGTAGATAGGTTTGTTGTAGGTCGAACCACCGAAGAGAAGAAGTCTTACTAAAATAGGTATAGTTCTACTCCCTCTGCGTGCATAGTTACCTAACAACATGGCTAGTATATACAATTGAAACAGCATCGTCAGTAAGATGCAGATAAAATATGCACGATCAAGCTGTTGGGTTCGGTACACATGCGCCACCGCCGCCATGGTGCTGTAGAAGTCACGCGGATTGGACAGCGACACTGAGGCGTGGACGGTACCTGGAAGTGCTGTGCCGTTCCCGCACCGGGTTTTGGCCTGCGGTGCTCCTATAATTGGAATCCCCCACTTAATCCTGGGAGACTTTCGGCTTTTAGGCAGCTAGAGCCAAATAAGAACTCGGCGGTCTCTTGATTCTGAGGATATAGTATAAGTTATATTTATTCCAGTAGCTCGCTGTGCCGTAAAGGTAGAGAGGCCAAGCAAAAGTCAAGGGGGTGAATGGAAATCGATTTCTGTCCGCCAAAGTTCGCATCTGATTCCCCTACTATAACCGAGGCTGGAGAGTCCTCTCTCGTATCCCAAATCAACTTGGACAGACAGACATCAAAGGCCAAAGGTCGAATAATGACGAGTAGCCAACAGAACACCATCGGGTCACTGGCGCCCTTTCGCCCGGGCGACCAGCTCGAGCTGCCCGTGCCTGGCGTTACGTACTACCCGGACCACCCGCTCATGCAGCAGCTGAACCAGGCATGTGCTGAAGACGCTCTCGAGCGATTTCGAGACCTCTTGGCTGGATGGCAGGGAGCGGAAACCCCCGAGCCCCCCCGCGGACCGCCTAGATACCCCATGGCTACCGTCGAGCCGTGCCTATACCATGCGGTTCGCTTAGACCGCCCAGCCTTCGTCGCGCACCTGCTCGACCATGGCGTCCGAATGTGCCGCCTGGCTGGATGGGAGGCCATATCCCACAAGTGCTCGACGGCCATGTGGGACGTCTTCGTGGAGCACGGGAGGTTCGACATTAATGCGCCGTTCGAGTCCGTTAGCCCGCCCCCGTTAGCGTATGTCGTTTCTCCCACGCTCGACCTTGCTGGTGCCACCACACCTTTTCTTCTTATCTGCTAACGCGCACATGATTTAGCTTCGTGCTTCACGATGAAGTATTGCTCCGGTGGTTCCTCGCGCACGGCGCGGACCCCAACGCCGAGTCGGCGTGGGGACTGACACCCTTCCTGAAAGCGGTCGGGCACGCGCCCCTGTCGATCGTGAAGCTGCTTCACCAGGCCGGGGGCTCGCCCACCATGGCGGTCGCCTTCGTCTGCCAGACGTCCCCTCCAATCCCGCCGCCTGCCAATCCATCCATCCCGCCCCAGGACGAGAGGCTCCAAGTCCTCCGCTATGTCCTCGACCTCGGGGCCGATCCCAATATCCCCAAGTGGGTGCACAACGGCAAGGGCGCCAGCTCCGACTTCGCATGGGCCAGCCCACTCAATGCTGCCATCTCCGGCCGCCGGGTCGATCTGGCCGAGGAGCTGCTGCGCCGGGGCGCGCGAACTGACATCCCGACTTTCAACATTGCTTCACGTGGCGAGACGGCTCTCGAGCTTGCGGCAAGATACGCGCCGAGTCTGGTACCCCTGGTACAGGAATGCCGGGCAAGAGAGCAAGGATATATCATGGGAGGAGAATGAACTGGTTTTGTCTTCGCGCTTAGGTAGATGTGGTCGAGGCCGAGGCACCTATCACCCTCTGTTGAGTCATGCAAAGTTTCTAATTCTAAGAACAGGGGACAACTGGCTATTGTATCATGATAAGCAGGACTTGTTTGATAATCCTTTTGGTCTTACAGGAAAGACCCTGTTATTTATCTGATATAAGGCGGCAGGGCTAAGCGATGAGCGCCCAACATATATGCGGGAGATAGCAATTGCTTAACGATATCCTATACAAATCTATATAGCCCATTGCCATAGGCATAGCCTACGCGAATACCACCTTTCTACCCAGAGTACAGTTCTTAGTCGAAATAGCCGTCTCAAAGGCCAGGGGATATGGTCCTTCTACCCTAAGGGAGTGGATGTGGTAGAATCTGTATATATTCGGATCGTGTGCTATGCAAAGTAGGAATTGCCATCACTTAGTGCTAGGGCCTCATTTATGAAAACATACTTATACGAAACTCAAGGTTTCTTTCTAACACCCAGCCATCATACAATCCCTCTTGTCTATATTAGTGTTCCCGATGTATAAGTAACAATTAGTCCTCGTTTAGAAATATTACCTAGGATGTCGCATGCGCACTTTATCTAGGAAGGTAAATTCAACCCTGGATGATGCTCTCCCCTGCATCAAACATTTTAAGGGCGTCTGCTGAGTACTCTGAGATGGGATGACCCATGCTATGTCGCCAGTCCTCTACTTCACTTCGCCGGCGCTGACAACTCCTACAGATGTATCGTAACTCCGTAGTGACTTGAATGCATACACTCGCTATAGGTCCTGAGTGCACCTACAGGCTGCACATAAACGTACAATACATGTACACAATTTTGACCGAACTGAAAATGTACCGAGGAATCACCTCATAAGGTCAACTACCTGCTTTCTATTCACCAGTAACCTTGAAGCCTCTCTTGCTCATCTTTTCCTTTACTATTCTTGTACAATCCCGTAACCTACCTAGCATAGGAACCTTTTCTCCATCCCCCACCTCTCTAAACCACAGGCTGCAAAAGACCAGGGAGGGGAGATAGTGCAAGAGGGTTAAAATATGTCTAAGTAACATAATAGCTAATGAGCTGTGTGCATAACTAGCCGTTTGATTAGATAGGTAGCTTATCCTGGTGATGAACTGTTGTATTGAAGCGACCAGGCAGAGAAACCTCCAGCATATTCAGATCCGTAGAGCAGTCAGTCAGGCTAGTCTTGAGGCCAGGCGGCAGCGTGAAGGCGTCTCCCTCGCTCAGGATCTGGGAACCTTGGCCCTCGCCGTACAGTGTGCATGAGCCGGAAAGAACGACTGCGTGGGTTGAAGGTATGTCAGCTACATGAATACCAGTCTAGGGGGGCTAGGAACATCATTTTTCGTTTTTGCCCCGAACTTACAAGTAAACAAGATATCCGAGTCATGGCTTGTCACAAATGCCGCTTGATCCTCTCCCGAAGCAGGACGGACCACGCGCACAGCAGCAACGCCCTTGGTGCCATCCTCGACGCCGGTGTCGCGGGCTTCAAACCCTGGCACGCGCCAAGGACCCCAGACGGCGTCCTCCAGCCGACTATGCACAAATTTTTGGCCATCCCACTCGCGATCCGGACGGTAGTGTGGCGTTGGCAACTCCATCTCATGGTCGATAGTGGTCAGGTGCTCAGCGGGCACGCCGACCTCGACAACCTGAAGTCCCTCCGACGACTCGAGCACGCGGTGTCGGATTTGCGGCGGCTGAATGACGCAGTCGCCTGCCCGCAGAATAAATGGCTCCCCTTGGTCTTCGTACACGAGGCGCACCCAGCCGGCGTGGCAGTAGATGAGCTGGAAGCCGATGGTGTGATAGTGCACGTGGTCCGGCACGGGTCCTGCGTCGGGGATGCGGATGTGCGACGCAATGATGGCACCGCCGAGGCGACCCGGAATCAGGTCACGGTAATGCATCCCCGCGCGACCCACGACCCACGGCGCGTTGTCTCTCAGCCGACGGGCAATGAAAGCGTGCTTCGTGGGAGGTTGCGACATGGGCTCCTCGGCAGAGACGAGCTCGACGCGCGTGCCCGACGGCGACGTCAGCTCGCGCGGCTGCAACTGAGAGTCGGGCCCGCTGCACAGAAGGCGAACCGTGCCAGGACCTGTACTACTGGCTGACTTGTCGAGGCGCACCCGCAAGCCGTGCCCGGTCAGCGTGACGACCTGCGGGTCATCGGCTGGATAGATCCGGTCCATCCGAAAGCCCAGACCCGGAGTGGGAGACGTCCAGAACTCGATGTCCTCGGCGATGCCCTTAGACGGGAGCAGGATCTCGGCCGACTCGATCTTCATCGTGGGCTCCGGTCGCTGTTTGCACTGTGGTGTTGACAGATCTCGGCGATAAAGTGCCTAACCCAGTCTCGGGCGGATGCTGAACAAGAATAAGAGGAGTGGGCGGCCGACAGATCCGATCCCGATCACCATGACATGTAATGCTACCTTCCGGGTTTGGCCATCGATTTGCGGTTACGATAAGGAGCATAAGGGTTCCAGACTTGGTATCGTGTGTCAGATTTCATGCTATAGACTTAGTCACGAAGTAATGTCAAGAGCGCTTGTGCTGTTCTGTATATTTGCTTATGTAAGTGCTCTCTCTCGATGGTAACATTGTATACCGCTGTTTACCTCTCATCACTACACGCGTTGAGTAATAAGTACTCATTATATCATATTTATGTAAGGCTGGGTAATTAAGTAGGTAACGGGGGTGGGGGGATTGAATTGGAATTTCCATTGGAATTTCCAATGGAAATTCCAATTCTAGGACTTTCCAATGGGAATTCCAATTCTAGGACTTTCCAATGGGAATTCCAATTCTAGGACTTAAAATAATTCCCAACGGGAATTTCAACATACATGCTCCAAGAGCAAAAAAATATGCCTGGCAAGTGCAACGAGGCCTCACACACAATTCTCATCTGCTTCAAACCCATCGGAGTTCGTTTGAAGTCGAAATAAGTTTCTTTTGACCTCCCCGAGGATGTTCATCTCTCAGCTGTACACTCCGCCTAGGTTGTATGGTTTACACAACTTCATCTTCGACTGATGGGTCGGTGGCCCAACCCCGAGAAAGTCTCTCAAGGGGCATAGGGGCAACCTGTTGAGACGGCCTGGCATTGTTTAGCTTTCGTGAATCCGTTTCGCCGGGATTTGCAAACGCAATGGCCTCAGGCGTTAAAGAAAGCTCCTCTCCAGAGTCAGCTGCAGGAGAACCGTCTCTGACGTCCTGTCCCAGTGCTGCATGAGCTTCTGCACCGTCCTCACAGTTGGCCGGGTGTCTTGGCACGCTGTCGCAATGTCGTCGTCTTGAGCACAACTTGGCAATTGCGATGGCGCTGCTGACCAAGGAGGCCGCTGTCGTGATAGTGCCCATCACCGCCATTGTTATGAAGGATGTACGATTCAAGTTATACGATTTCATCGCTATATCCGTCGCCGTATCCTCCGAAGGTATTGGTAATGCCGACACCCTGCGGACCGGATACAAAATAAGGGTCTCAACGACAAGCACACATTGCACGTTGAATAGAGTGCGACGGAGCCTGGCTCGTATGAGAAGATCTTTCAAACCCACCAAGGTGACACACAAGTGTTTATATGCCCAGGGCTGAAGCTTGCCCCATACCATGGTCTGCATCATAGCTAGCAGAGTCGCCTTTACAACCGCAATCAGCACCTGCCCCCAATAGTTCAAAGACTGCTGGGAACTGGTAATTTTCAGGTCAACATACGACAGTTGGGTGTACCACCTATTGGTAAAGTTCTATTGATAGTCTCTTTACTGACGTGAACTTGGCAGAAACAAGAAAACTGTGATGACATCGTTGGTCAGTAGGGAATTGCAAACTCCTTCAACTCTCATAAGCCATCAATACAATATGGATAACCCATCACCCTTATATGAAAGCACTAAGGATATTTCATTCACGATATGGTAGATGATCCCACCACACGATCCTGCTGGGGTGCAATGCTCAGCATACGCAGAGAGGGAAAAGCGAAACCCCTCTTGGGGTAGCGGTTAGCACAAAGAAACAAAGCTGACTTACAGCGCCCAATGCAAATAAAACAGTTGCCTTGTGCCAGGCTACGGGTGTATTCGAGACCCCAAGGACGAAATGACAGCTTCGAAGAGTGTAATAGACTGGCTACTCTTTGGCGCCTAGCAATTTTGTCTGTTCGCCCATAAATTGGTCATAGGACATCACAATAGGGGGCAATATGCGATGGGAACTCGGCCAGAGAAGGAGAGGGATGGAGAGGCTATAGTGCAACAGAAGGAACTTAGAAACCCCTCAAGAGGGGAATGTCTGGAGGGGCGAGGGAGGGGCAGGAGGGCGAAGCATGAGAACTAAGTCGGGCATATTGCAGAGGATCCATGGTCAACTAAATTCAACCACTTAAACATTACCGAAGAAAGGAATAGCCCCGAAGGTGCATCTATTCGCTAGTGGGGGCATTGGTGGCACGGGATAATGCTGCCTCTACTGCGAATCCTGCACCCGGCATAATACTCAAGTAAGGACCCGCCCTTCTGGCTGGCTTTCGCAGTGAAAGATGGGGAGCTGACTTCGAGAAGGTTTCTAACTCTAGGGACTCTAGTCTTCTCATGAGCATTGCTCATTTGTATAGTCTGGTTAGTTTGTAAAACTGCCCGCGGCGTCTCAAGGTAGGTACTCGTTTATCTCTACAGCTACGTCGATCTGATTACATACAACGACTCAGTGGCAATCACAGTGGCATGATGTGGGAAAGCTTAGCGCCCAACAGAGATGTTCACCTTCAACTCTTAGTCACCGACTAGGTACAATTACAATGTTCGAGTTCCAGGGGCTGCCCACGAATGAGCTCCGGGCTCGACCAGGGGGGTATTTCCCACACATTACGAGCACCACCAGCCTGCTGTTGGCTTTGCAAAGCCTTGCAGTCTACATCATAATCGTTAACGAACCCATGTGCCAACCCCTCTTAGCTACGATTGGTTCGACATTGATGGTAGGTGACGTGTTCAACATCATGCATTTTATTTTCATTGGAAGAGCGAGATTTGGATTTCGCTCCCTTGTTGCATGGATCCCGATCTGGGCAGAATTATTGCTTACCTGCGTCAAGCTGTGGCGCTTTCCATGAGTTTCGGGCTTTTATAGCATTAAATTGCACTTTTTATGATATCTTCTTGGCCGTGGTGATATTTGCTTCTCATGTGCTGACACCTACCGTCGTATGGTTGTATTAGTTGGGTGACCCTTCTACACTTCCTACAATTTCTCACTTAGAAGGCCACTACTGAGCGACCCTAGACCTTACCATACACCGTCCAATCTTCCCAAGTCCAACGATAATATCAGTAACTAACCTCCAAAACTGCGCAGCAAGTACCCAAGTCTAGATCTACTGGCATAATGCTATTATCGGGGCGTAATCAATTGGAGCCGACCTCTGCGAATGCAGTAGGTACTAAATCTGACAGTTCCCCCGAGTCATTTCAATTAGGGAGCCAGTTCACAAGACTTCCAGAAAGCTACAAAGAGACAAACGGGCACGGTCAGTAGCTTGAAGCTCATGACATAGTTATCCCATTTTATACAACCAAGATCGCCTAAGTTAAGTCTTAGGTCTGTTTGATTTATCCCGTCTTAGCTAACGTGTAAAGACTTCGTTGGCGCGTCTTGTGAACGTAAACCAATGACTCAACAAGACATAAGAGCCATTATAAATCAGCTCGAGACGGATATCATCGAGCGTATGCGCATGATCCCAGCTCCTTATGACGCAAGCAGCGAACGCGTTGTCGAGTCTACTATTAGAAGTTATATAAAGAGTGCTCTAGAGAGATGGGCTCCCGAGTCTAAAACAAACTCATCATCACAAGCCGAGGAAGCCGTATCGCTGCTTCCCGCCATTTCGGACCGAGACCCGAATCCCCTACACAAAGCGACGCCCCAATCCTCCAACGCATTATTCGATATACCACATACGCTGTCTCAACTGCCCAATACGTGCCCCGAAACTTCTAACCCTAAATATAACAAGGATCGTCCTCTGCGGGATATTCTGGGTGAGCCATTAGGTTCTATCGATTCGGCTTCCTTTGAATCTCATCAGTTTCTTTAGTTACAAAATCAGATGAGTTCGCAAGCATATATCCCCGTCGAATTGGAAAAAACGGATGGAAAAAGCATTACCCAACGTTGCGTCGTCTATATATGGAGGAACAGAAGGACCTAGCGACGGTCATGAGTATTATGGCTGAGAAATACAACTTCAAGGCAACGTAAGTTATATTCAACTAATATAGATAGGCCATGCCAACAAAATGTAATAGCCCGAAGCAATATCGATATCAATTGGGGGTGAAGTGGAATTGGAAAAAGTACAATGCCACACGTGATCGACCTCATCGACCTCATCTCCGCTTAAGCACGACAACAACCCACGAGTTCAACGGAAGAAATGGAGGAAACGGCTCCCTAACGCCACCAGAGGATTCATATCTCGTGGACACTTCGAGCAATCATACGTTGGGGTCCAATGTAGAAAGCATCCTTGGTCTCACTACGAATAGCATAGACTTGTTGACTAACAGTTCAACAAATAGTGAGGTCAACAGAGGAAGCGGAGGAAGTGGCTCTCTGCAGGGAACTGAGCATCCATATGTCCTGGAGTCTCCGAACATTGAAGATATCTTCAATTTCACGGATTGACTTATCAATGCTCGATAAGGAGAGGATGTACGGAGCTCTCCGGGATATCATGAGCCTTACCTAACCACCCAAGTTAGACCGAACGCATATGAAAAGGAGAAATGTGGCAGTTATGTGTCAGAGGAGATATGATTATTGGGATATGATTACTCTGTTTGGGGGAGATTAACAGAATGTGTCTCTCATTTTTCAATCCATCCTTCCTTGATCTCTTAAGCTTTCTTACGAATTATTTCATACTTCGTGTTAGGTTTCTTTATTTGGCATTTCGTAATATGGAACATCCCCGGTCGCTTTGCAAAAACTTACCCCAGATAGTTCATGTTAAACTAGAAGCAGCATATCGTCGCTATGACCCTGACATCTGAACATTCTTTTGAATATGATATATAAAGGCTAAGGTGTGGTTTTAGGATAGGAGCCCATAGAGGCCTACCCAGACCCCGTATATTTTAAGTGAAAGCTCTCTAAGAAGTGATATATGCGAAATCATGAAGCCATTCGTCTATCGTTCTCTTCCCTCGGGTGTCTTTACTCGTATTATCCAGTTGTAGCCTTCTCTGGATCACAGAGGGCCCTTGTACTATAAGATAGTTTCTATCAATCTTGATAAAGACAACGAGAGTTCTGAGGCAATCTCTTATGCGTGAAGTCCTCCAACTTTCTCGGAAAGCCCCATCGTCCATGCCAAAACCTACAAGGCTTACTATTTGCGCATAACTCCCACTCTCTCCTCCTTACTACTCGAACTGACTCTATTCACAAACAATAATTTGCTATCGCTGCCAAGGTCCATAGGTCTCTCCAATCGGAAGACTCCTGGCCAAGTAGCTTACCTAGGGTTATATATACAGATAAGTCAGTATTCCTCACTTCCAAAGTCCGCCGATAAGTCTCAATTAGTCTTAAATTAGTTAGGGTAGGACCGTGGACTGAATCTTCATAGTCTTGTCGCCACTATATGACTTGGATGCAGCTCTTTGAGACTCCGTTCTGGTATTAGCTATTTGGCATTGACACGATAAGTTCTACACACTCCTCCCAGTAGAACGTCTTGAAACTATCTATATCTAAACGCTATTCCGCTATCGACTCACATGACCCCATGGCTTAGGGGCTCCGGTTGCTTTACAGCCGATGGATGTAATATGTGGCCCGGAACTTCTGCTTCTTGCCTCTGCCTTCACGACACTCTTCCTTAAACTATAAAATCACACTTACAACACTTCCATATCAGATAATCGTACTCGATATGTTAGCACCCCTAAATCTTCAGTCACCAGACCATTTGAGGTGGATGTCATCCGACTAACATACCTGACACTATAGACCACCAAATCTAACTAGGCGTACTATGAAGCCACTATGATCCGAGATATATAGTTTCTCTAGCTTATGAGTGCAAGAATCTCAAGGCTAATTCCAAGTGTTCAGCACTCTCTCACGTGACTACTTTTCACACCTCAAGATGGGTATGTTGAATATGGAGGTTTTGTCATTTAGTGAATAGTAGTTACATTGTACGCATAACGGGTTTGGCGCGTATATTGTGTTTTGCACATGTACGTCATATGATACCCAACTGCAACATTCCGGGAACTGCAGATTTGGGGTTGATCCTATATATAAACACAGGATAAACCGGCTGTATTGGTTGTTGCAATCCGCCTAACTATCAACATGAAAATGCTAATTTCACCCAGGCAACATTTAAAGTGCCACGTCGTATCACACAGTTCTGAAACTGCAAGAATGTAACTTTCTGCGTTCAGATACTCTTCAACAGCCTAACACAACCTTGTAGCTTTAATGCTGCCTAGATTGCCCTTTGAATTGTTGAATCTCTGCTGAGAGCCGCTCGCTGTTCCCCTTGTAGAATCTCACGAGTTCATGGAGCTTCCCGATATCAGCAGCCTGCAACTCCATTCCCTTTTGAAGATTGCCGAATCGCATCTCTTCTGATGCCATCGTGTTATCGACGAGAAGGTGTTTTTGACTCTGCTGTTCCAAAGTCGTTGCCCTGGTCTGGGCTTGTAGCAACTCAGCTTGACGCCGTCTTTCATTTTCTAGTGCCGTGCGTAAACTTTCAACCTCTTGGCTTAATTTTGCGCACCTGAGCTCAAGTTGTTCCTTGGATTCATGAGCTTTCTTGGCTTCGTTTCGTGCTTGCAGAAGGTCCGATACCATTGCTTCCATGCCATTTCGCAATTTAATTCTTTCATTCTCTGCTTCCTGTAGTATCTCCTCTAAGTTGTTCTGTTGCCGCTTGGTGGTGCTACTGTCGTAACTGTCGATCTTGATTGCCATGTTGGGTTGAAGAGCTTCTGCAAATGACGGATCAAATCCTGGCTGTCGACTCATCGTACACTGTTGTTTGCGTAGATTATGTTGGGCTTCACCGAGAATCAGTAATTATCAGATCGTTTGTCTTGAATGGCAGTTTAACTTATGATATAGACAAGCTACTGTACATCTAGAGCATCGGCTTGCCCAGTTGAGCTATTGCATACGAAGTAGTCGCCGAATGGGTGCCTCTCTCATGTGATTGTATGCAGGCTTCTTGCAGGTTTCTTGCAGGTGTGGACATACATGCCATAAAACTGATTCGCTCCGGCTACATGTTTAAGGCAGGCTGCGAAGCACACTTGAATATGAAGCTTAGTTGACAAGGATGGAGATTAGATACCTAGGTAAGCCGTCGGGATGCGCTAGAAAGCACTCCACTTTTCATCCCTGTTGAATCCTACAGGTTTACCCCTGAAATAATTGCCCGCCCACATGAGACTCAACAATGCCCATGTTCGACATTCGTCTTAACTATATTATATTTTCAAACTGGAATTTTGCAGTAGTTGTCAGAAATATAGTTTCAAACTAATGAGTATTGATTTCTATAGCGAGCACTGGACAATCTCTACAAGGAACACTCCGCTGTGGGATGGGCGATCTTTATAAGAGTAAACATGTACGCTTCGTGACCTGGACAGGGGTGTAGTTAACCCAAGGCATTCACGTTGGAGAGCCTACTTCACCTCGGGCCCGTTGGCACCTAGGCGGATTCGATTGGGCAATGAACAGATCGAGATACTAGTATGGGAAGTCTTGGAGACTTCTGGCGCCGCCTTCCCCAATGGGGGTGGTTATCCTGCATTCTTACGACTTCTTTTCAGCTCATAAATGCAAGAGTAGTTAGATAATCTCGCTGTATTTCTGCTTGCATCCGAAGTCTAAAGACTAGTAGACCGACAAGATGACAGAACCGGCCTTGTTATGTGACTCCAAGCAGGTTTCCGACCTGATGAGGTCTTGCAACTGTTCTGAGGCCAGAGCTCGGGAGTTACTTCGAGTACGCCCCTTTGGTCCACACAAAGTATGTTCGCAAGCTAACGGCATCTAAGCGTAATAGGAACGATCTAAATAGCGCTATACAATATCATCAACTTTTGATGGAATATTTGCCCCCTTCGCCTCCGACACCGTCCCGTTTAGGTAGTTCTCGTCCCATAGTTTCTATTGCTTTGCCTTCTAGCTCAATTTCCATTCACAACGATTCCTTACAAAGAACCTCACCCACAGCAGGAGCTCAAATTCGAGGTCCCTCTTCGCCGAGCGACCAACATCTCGAACCTCAACCGCCTCCTACGAATCATTACAGCACAAAACTCGATCCCACGATGCCAACAACACCTACAGAATCATTTCATGCTTTCGATACTCCAGACCTTCAATCCCCGGACCCGGAATATGAAGAGTGGGATTTCTTGTTGCCTCACACGTTTGATCCACCGAAGTTGGAGCCCGGGAATGAGTTCAGTCTTAATGATCTTGTCGGTGCTACTGCTCATGGATCCAGCGTCGAGACCATCACAAATTACTTACAATATTACGACCCAAAAACAGTGAAGCAGCATATTAACGAAACAGTCAACGGGTTTCCTCTAATATTCTACGGTGTCGCGAGAAATGATGACGCGATTGTTCGAACATTTGTTGAGCATGGCGCCGATGTGTGCGCTATTCATTCGCCTTCGGGTACTCCCCTATTGGCTTTTGCTATTGTCCATAGTGAAACTACTCAACAGGACACTACGACAATCGTTGCCACACTCCTTAGCCTCGGGGCCTCCCCCACACTAATACCTTCAGACCTTTACTCCCCTTATTACCAAGATCTTCCTGAAGACAGTCAAACACCAGGAACCCCAGAAAGTACCAGCGATACCATACGCTGGTGCACGAAGGCCGCAAGGAGCCGTCTTCAAAAAACAGCGAACCTTACGCAGCGCTATCACTTAGACCGAGCTACGAAGATTAAGAAGGCATCCGTCCGACACCGACAGGTCGCCGAGTTGAAGAAAGCCAAGCCGATATTGGGTATCCCATACTTCCTCGTTGGTCAAACCTTAGCTTCCAGCCGGCTTCTCCAGAAACTACTCAGCCATCTTGTAATACCGAACAAGCGACCCTTGGTGCTGGCATTTGCTGGTCCAAGCGGCCACGGAAAGACAGAGCTCGCAAGACAGATGGGACATCTGCTCCATCTGGATCTTGAAGTTGTCGACTGCACTATCGTCAAGCGCGAGATCGAGCTTTTTGGTCCGCGAGAGCCTTATGTCGCAGCTGAAAGGGGCTCGTCGATCAATAATTTCCTCTCCAATCACTCTGGTCAGCGTTGTATCGTTTTTCTCGACGAGTTCGAGAAGACAACTTCTGATATACACCAGGCTCTATTGCTACCATTCGATAACGGTCAGTGCTCCACCAGCCACTTTGAACCTTATGAGTTAACAGGAAAATACTCCGCAGGTGAGTACGAAGACCGCCGCAACAGGTCCAAGGTCGACTGCTCGAAGACAATTTGGATATTAGCCACAAATAAATTAGATCATATCATCAAGACCTTCAGTACCCATAATCCCGAAATCTTGGGTGAAGATGAGACTACGAAGCAGAAATTAGGGAAGCAGCTATCTCGAGAGCTCAGAGAAGAGTTCATCGAAGAGTTCGGTGTAAGTTGAAAATATCAATCTCAGACAACCAATAGTTGACCAAAGCGTGAATTAACAGGCTCCCATTACCGGGCGTATCACGGAAGTCATTCCCTTTCTTCCGTTTAGCTCAGGGGAGCAAGCAGTTGTAGCTCACAAATTTCTCCAAGAGTTGAGTCGAAGGGTCAAGGCGCCAGTAGTCCTCCCCCAAAACGGGCGTGAGCAACTCCTAGGGAATATTCTTCTACATGTTCGAAAAGATGCCTCTGTTTGTCGTAACCTTGCTGCAGCAGAATACAGTCCGGACCTTGGTGCTCGGAGTCTCGCTACAGCGGTCAAGTCTGTAGAGGATAGACTAGTCGAAGCATATTTAGATGAAGAGGAAGAAATCGCAGAAGGCAAGGGAATGAAAGAGTTCTGCGTTGATGTTCGAGGAAATGAGGTTGTTGTCTACAAGACAGTGACGTAGGACAGGAATAGAACGTTAGTTGAATGAACTATTCATTGAATATACAGTAGTCAAATCCAATGTAATATATGAGGCCAAGTACACCTAGAATGTAGCCACATTATTCAAATAAGGTTTGAATTAACCGTGCGGGCGGGCTTAAAAGATAATAGTGAACTTAATTAAATTTACCCTGCTTAAACAATCCAACTGCGACAAAAATGCTGCCTTTACAACTTAGAGAAAGGCAGCTAAGGGGTGTAGTTTTCTCTGCGTTATTAATGAGAACAGTAATAAATGAATAATAATAAATGATATCATATTATATGTGCGAGTAAACAGTAGAGTTTCCGACTTTTCTCGCCAGTCGTACAGCATCAACTCCCGAAAACTCGGATGCCCTGCCGCGCTGCCAGAAGTAGTTCCAAGCCACACAGTAATCGCTGAACCAGCGCAGTAACAACCCCTGTGAAACTGTTCTTTCAATATAATCGCAGTGTCCAAAAGCGGCAAGAGAGCAATTCTAAGTATAAGATATTTTCTCTTGATTCGCTTCAGGGAAAATGCTACAGGCTGTATGCACGCCGTGAATTATGGTCAAAAGTGGAAAGCGGTAATATTACTTGCTATCTATAAAGTATTATAGATTGGTAACGGGTACCTACAAGCCAGGTACCTTGGAAATCAAAGGATTACAAGGGCTCATTCCGGATGCCGATTCCTCCGAACCGGGAGGATTGGGCAGATCATTCTGTCAGCCTAGAATTGCACTTTCGCCCAGCACATGCAGGTCCTCTACCCTACAGAAGAGCGAGGCGTTATAAAATCTGCTTCCACGCGGTGTACCACATAAGGTATATCACAAATATTGCATAATCTATCTTAGAAGAGAATAAAACTAATTTCATGCTTTCCCTGTTCCTTGAATAACCTTCCCTCTGCTCTCAGATTAATTGCTTGTGAAATTTACTGTCTCGCACAGAATACTTGTGTAAAGTCCACCAGAAAGGAGGTTTCATGTAATGGATAACTCTACCCAGCGATCCGCTCTAGGCGTGACGGTTCCCTTGGGGACACTGTATGACGCCAGAAACGACAAGTTCGTTGCATCTAGTCTGTTCAAAGCGGACTACAGGATGACTCAAGGGGAAGTTACGACTACTAATCTTTTGGGTACGGCGCCCACAGTCAGTACAATCAGCAAGGGTGAATATCAGACCAAGCTTGATTGTTTGGACATAAAACCTGATCAAGTAGCCAGTATAATTGCTGGTTTCGTGAAGCCTAAAGGTTCCGGGGTTTACTTCAGCGACGCCAGACGGGGCCACAACTTCTTGCATGCCGCCATTGTTCACAAAGTCACTACAATGCAAGAAAAACTCCAGATCATGCGTGTTCAGCCACAAGCCATCATTGATCTAAGTGTATTGGCAAGACAAGAGGCTACTCATTTTGTCACTGGCATCGAATGGGGAATCCGAAGCATTATTGTGATCAAGCATCAACTCACGAATACCGACCGCTCCACTGCGCAAGCCCAGTTTCATACCGAAGTGACAAATTTCAAGTCAGCGATTGAAAATATCGAGCAAGACGCAGTAGCCAGCCAAAAACTACTGAGCCCTACCACGCTTCCGCTTGAAATCATCACGTACAGTGATGTCTTCGAATCCGATGGGGTTCTGATGAAAGATCTTAGAGAAGCTTACGACCACATCAGGATGATCCCCTTACACATAGAGCAAGAATACCTTAACAAAGGTAGAGCCATGTTGTACAGACTGCTCCCACTTAGCATGATCGGACTGTTTATGGAAGCAGAGAGTGCTATCAGCTCCCCATACGTGGCAGTCAGTGCTGTGTCTACGCACAACTTCATTCAACTTTTCGATCAGTTTATCACGTGCGACCGCGAACTTAGTGATTACTACGACTTCATTACCCTAAATCATCAAATCTATCCTATCAAGCATCTCCAAGACATACACACAAGACTAAGAAAACTGCGACAAGACCACCGACGCATGGAGAAGCAGTATGCTGAGACACTGTTTAAAGTACGGAGCGGCGAAGCCGAGGCGAATCAGCTCGAGTCTCTGTACAGATCTTACGCCCTGGGGGAGAATTCTCCATCTGTAATCGCTTCTATGACAGCAGGGCAGCGCAATAAGATCGAGTTCGCTGTTTCGGTTACTAGAAAAGGCGCTATGTATGTTGAGTCAAAAGAGGCGGCCATGAGGTCAACGAATGGCAGAAGAGCTCATATTCTCTTCTATAGCCAGTTAGCTATGAAGGACTATGAGACTTGGAAAGCGAACAAGGATCTTTTTGAAGATATGCTACGTCACCGTGAGCCTAATACCATCTACGTCCTAGCCGACCTCGACCCGACAGCACAAGAATCGCCACGCTCATACGTATCGATCTATAAGAATGGAGCAGAAGTTGTTAAAGATGTACTAGAACAACAGCGCTGGATTGCTAAGTCGTGCCTCGCACGTTGCAATAGCAGTACGCTCGAGACCCACGATATTCAACGGCCTCTCAAGCGACGCTTTGTCGTAATACCCTGCCCAAGCCCCTACTGTGATCGAGAACATGCTTACGACTGGTTCTGCTACCATTGCTTTGCTCCACTCGAATTCGGATTCACAGACCAGTATCTGTACTGCGACTGCGGACGGAGTTTGTACAGTAACTATGACTTCAAATGCAACCAGTCAAGCCACGACCCAGGGTTCGAACAGTGTGATAAACAACAATTGCTTTCTCTACTACAAGGGCTTGCACAGTCTGAAAATGTCAATATCTTGATTTTGGGGGAGACTGGAGTTGGGAAATCAACATTTATAAATGCTTTCGTTAACTATTTGACATTTGAGTCACTCGATGATGCTAAAGCAGCAGATGAGCTTCATTCCGTCATACCCTGTTCATTCTCGACACAGATCATGAATAGGGACAGTCCCGATGGGAGGATTGAGCAAATCAAGATCCAGGTTGGTAAGAGGGAGGATGAAAAAGATGGCAGTAAAGGAGCTTCAGCAACTCAGCAGACAACAGTCTATCCAGTGACTATAGGCAGTAGGACTATCCGGTTGATAGATACGCCTGGGATCGGCGACACGCGCGGGATTCAGTATGACAAGAAGAACATGGCCGACATTCTTGCAACCCTGAGCAGCTATGATGAACTTCACGGCATCCTTATTCTCTTGAAATCAAACAACTCGCGATTGACCGTTACCTTCAACTTTTGCATGAAGGAGTTGCTGACACATCTCCACCGTTCTGCTGCGAGCAACATGGCTTTCGGCTTCACGAACACGCGCATTTCTAATTACAGCCCGGGAGACACATTCGGCCCCCTAAATGCCCTCCTAGAACACCACTCTGATATCGGTCTTCGTCTTACTACGCATACCACATATTGTTTTGACTCGGAAAGCTTCCGTTACCTCGCAGCCTTTAAGCAAGGTGTATTCATGGAGAATGAGGAAGACTTCCGCCGCAGTTGGCAACATTCACGGAAAGAGACTTTGAGGTTGGTTGATTACTTTAAAACGAAGTCACCGCATAGAGTTCAGAGTACAATCAGTCTCAATGGCGCTCGGCAGCTGATATCAGAGCTAACTAAGCCAATGGCTGAGATAGCAAGTTTGATCCACAAGAACATCGCTATGTCGAAAGACAAAATCAGAGAACTAAAGGATACCCGTATCACCGGGGACAACCTCCGTAAGCGTGTCAATCTTCAAAGAATCAATTTACGATCCAAACTGCTCGATAAACCACGTACAGTGTGCAAGGACTTGAAGTGCATCGAATTCAAAGATGACGGAAGTGGTGAAGGCAAGATCGTCACTGTTTACAAGTCGCATTGCCATCCGGTCTGCTATCTTACCGACGTCAAGGCCGACCAGATAGCTCACCCGGGACTCATTCACTGCGCCGCCTTCGGTGGTCACGACCACTGTCAAAAGTGCAAGCATCAATGGCAGTCGCACCTCCATGTTCTTTACGAGCTTGAGGAGTACACGGCAACAGTCTTAGACACAGAAGTGCAGAGACAGCTGCAGGCGAACGACAACCACGTCGCCGTTCGGCAAACTGCGATCGAACAGCTCGGCATTCTGATCGCCGAGTACAAATACGAGCACGAGCAGATACAGCATGCAGCGGCGAGATTTGGCGTCTTCCTTAAAAAACACTCGATCACACCGTACAACGATGCGACACTAGAGTACCTCGACATGCTGATCTATGACGAGAAAGCCAAGGTGCAGGTCGGTGGCAGCCGCACACGCCTCGAGTCCTTAGTAGAAGACCGCCAGCACCATGAGGAGCTTGTAAGAGTTCTCACCACAAACATGGACAATAAGATCGGCTCTCAGTATCGTGTTCTGGATGAGGAGGGTGTTGCGCGCAAGGTCCAAGAGCTGTACAAGCTCAAGCATTTCGGAAATAATCTCCACAGCGTGAAGAACGCCATTTCATCGGCTCACCAGTCGACTTATCGTGAGCGTCCGTACCGCGTCATACAGGGTGGCCAACCGGGAGCATGTGCGTACTATATTCGGCGCGAGGATGCGCATCGCTCTCCCACTGTACAGCGTACTACTTCTCATAAGCAAATGCCTTTTCGCCATAACCACTCATCTCAAGCTAGCGCTCCCGAGGGTGGGTTGTGGAATGCTGTCTCGTCTCTTTGGGGATCCCTAAAATAAGACCGTTTATACTCCCGAGCCAATGGAGTTCTAACAATGAAATTTCGGTTATATTTTCCTTGAGAACAAGAACCCGGCTATCAACAGATCGGTCGCAATCACGTTCTCGTCGTCGGTCTTTCGTCCTCATCCATCCTATCCGCGTCTCGATCTACCTTCAGCTAGCTGGTAAAGTACTTAGGAAGAGTGTTAGTTTGCCGATTCTTCCCAAGGCGATACTGTGCAAGCGCGTGGGTTTCCTATTATAGCTTACGATAGTATCCATATCCGGATGGGGTTTAATCTGAAATGCCCACATCAAGAGCCCATGTATGCAACTTTCCGCGATTGGCCTCACCTTCTTTCCTGTCACCTGTTTGCCTCTACCGACCCGTCTTCCCTGCACGTTGGCCTCGAGATGTATCCACGACAGGCGATAGAAGAGATGATCACTATACTCGAAGGCGAGCAGATGATTTCGCGGTCTATGGGAGGAGGCGTGAAGCCATCTTATGCATAAAACCTAGGCCCGTCGTAATCCCCAGTTCAGTCCGATGCATAAGTTATTGCTAGGATCCTTGTGAAAGCCCCGGTCTACGAATAAGTAGTATTAAGCTAGTCTAATTTGGTACCTTTTAGGCACAGGTCCAAACAGTAAACAGAAGATCCTGATTCTCCCCGCTGATAATTACCACATCCACCTATGCCAGAAGCGCAGAGCAGCTTTCGGAGCGGGCACGCACTATGGCTCTCTACTGCTTTTCTTTTCTCCAGTACCTTCATAATCTCGTTGTAAATGACTAATACCTGGACATTGCATTCCTCTTATATGAAGATTACAGACCAGAGGCTAACGGCACGTCTACTGTGCATCTCTAGTGTAGAGTATGGTGGCGATAATTTACAGGTGAGCTCGGCGGTAACCAGGACAAGGCATGGTATGAATCGAGCGGCGTCCAATCGACCTAGACAAGCCATTTTATATTTCCTATGCAGAATCACTTACTTGACAGCAGTTTTCATATTCGAGGGCTGATGCCTCATGTGCGAAACTTTGCCAAATTCGGTCCTTGATCATAGGACGTGCTGTAGGAGGTGTTGAGCGGCTCATAAGGACCGTCGCCTTCATCACTAAGCCTACAACACGGCGTCCTACACCAGGCTGCTCTTTTGAGCCGTTTCGTCCTTAAAACTCTTATGCCGAATTGAAATAGATTTTACTAGGTCCCCCTTGCTCTTTAATCTTCTTTTCCACCGCATCCAGTCCAACCATCGCCTTCATAGGTCCATCTAGCGATCCAATAGGCAAATGTGAAGCAATTCGCACTATTGTGGAGAATTTGCCCTTCCAGACCCAATGCGGTGGGTTGGATTTGCTGAGCTCCTTCGCGACGCCATCAGCCCATTGCGCAGGATCGCTACCGTTAACGTCGGCACCTGACATAGCCTTCTCAACCGGCTCTTTCGCTATGTTGTACAGCGATGTGGACGGGAGTGTGGCGACCGGAGCGTTGTTGTAAAACGTCGAGCGCACGCCACCCGTGATTAGGTTAATGACCTTGATGTTGAAAGGCTCCAGCTCGAGACGTAGGGTTTCGGTGAGACCAGTCGCGGCCGCCTTGGAAGCGTTATATGCGCCCGAGAAGGGCATGGAGCCCGCAGTCAGCGACGCACCAGAGGTATTATTCACGACTATGGCGCCGTGAGTCGACTTTATTAAAAGAGGAAGAAAGCCTCGTGTTACGGTTATCAGAGACCAGACATTAAGATCGAACAATTGTCGAGCCTTAGCCAGGTCGACGTCTAGTAGTGGCATATTGTACCCGGCGCCGGCGTTGTTGAGGAGGCCATCCAAAGAACCCCCGGTCAGCTGTTTTACTTTGGCAACACAGCTAGCAATTGATTCGTCTGAAAGCGTATCCAGCTGAACGGTCTGAATGCCTGCTTCTTCAGACTTCTTAAGCTTTGCAGGATTGCGAGCCGATGCGAAGACACGCCATCCGGCTTTGTGGAGAGCGAGAGCGAGAGCAGACCCCAGGCTGTCGTCTGAGCAGCCGGTGATTAGGATGGTTCGTGGAGAAGCCATGGTAACTAAACTTCGATAGGCTGCCAGTACGACAGCACCAGTCAAGGTAGCAAGATACGACAAGGAGGCGAAAAATGACGATGGGTTATTTCAGGTCTGGCATCCTATGACCGAGTGGTTAAGTTATATATGTATGTACTTGATGTCTCACACGTGTAAGTGTGTTGCCACTCTAGTATAAGCGAGCGTACTGGATTATGCTGCAGCTCTGTTCTAGGCATGAGGACCCTATAATAATCCTATAAGAACAGCCAACCGCCGCCAAAAATGGCTTAGCCTGCTCGCGAAAAGTTGAACTCTTAACGGCAAACCATCTCTCTATTTGTCCTCCGGCGCAATACAAGTACCGCCTCCAATTCTAAGTACGAACTTGTTTCAAATCCGAAGAAATATGGAATGGTTTGTATTAACCTAGGCGAGGTTCCGCGAATCGGATTTGCCCCCATCGACCATCACACCCACGTCGCCTTCAATTGAATATGTTTCCGAGCAATTCTCGTTGTCTACGCGTTTCACCTCCAAGCATCTACGCACAACTAGACCGGTACATCTCCCTTCGGATTTTCTGTATCGTGCTTGCGAATGTCTATTGCGCCTGGCCTTTACAGCCCTAGATACTCAAGAAAAGAAAATCATTTCAGCATGCGCCTCCGCTCATTGTGAACATTGAAGCCTCAACCATCTTCCAGGACGGAAACAAAAACACGACGAGCTCTATATATAGTTCCCAAGACCCCGTCCAAGTCACCAAAATCACCAACACCCACGTAGACCACCCGTCTCAGATCCTTCTTGAGTATGACGCGAATGGCTGCTTGACTTGCGACGAGCAGAGGCGAACTATAGAATATGACACCATGCCTCGACCGACTACTATGCGGGACTTGGACAAAAAGGCTCCTAGGTAAGTCAATACCACTACGATGCCACCGGAAAATCGATCCGTCATATCGTGCCTGATCAAGCAGACACGGAATTCTGCTACCGTGATAACGCACTCATTACCATCAAGAAAGGGGACGCGAAGACAAGCTACGTATCAGATGAATTAACCTATTGGGGGCAAACAAGCAACAGCGAACCCCGAATTGTAGCAGCGAAAACACCATAGTCAACTCTCAACTCTTTGCTTCTGATTTTCACCAATCTATCATCACCTCCCTCGACTCGTCCCTCCACCACGCATTATACCCCCTACAGCTTCGCCCCAGTGGCACGACAAGCGCCTCGATTCTATCTATAGGCTTTAACGGGTAATAGCGTAACTGGGCGGGCTTAGCCATCGTTGTCGGAGCTAGCATCGCGGCTGGGGCGCTATCTGATGTGGCCACGGGGCAGTCTACGACTGAGCGACTGGCAAGTCGCCCACCTGGAAAAGTGCCGGCATGGCCCTAGGAGGAGCTGGTAAAGGGCTCGTTAGAGAGTTCAAAGCCTCTGCCAGGAGCGTCAGCTAGGTACTAGGTTGGCCTGGGTCTCTCTCCGTTACGATATCAGCGGAGCTTGGCTCCTCGGTGCTCACGTGAAGCCTTCATGCGGAAATCATCGACACGAATCGCGTCCTTCATGTCCTCTTTTAACACCCTAGAAGCCCGGCCTGGGAATATTGGTATTATGACCCACGGCGGGAAGACAGGCAATCTGCTTGGTACGAATGGTCTCTTCCGCCGTGCGTCGATAGTCGGCCGGGAAAATATCCTGCTCAGAGTTCAACGGCTGGAAGGGGAGCTGGCACCGGGCAGGCACCACAATGGAGCCTATATTCAACTTAATGGCGCGTCATAGCTCCAGTTCCGACGCTGAGTTCTCCCTATGTCTTGAAGTCAGGTGCTTCAAGGACATCCTAAAATTCCCCCCTGGGTTCAGGTGGAGCAGCCGATTTCGCATAGCGGAAAGTCCAGGCAGAATTGAGAGGCTGTTTCCCGGGGCAGGAGGTAATATAGTCCAGGCTGGCGATTTTAACCTTTTCTTGTCAGCCTAGCATTCTTGTCCACAGCCTGGACTACGCGGTGGGTTGACAAGTGTAGCTGAGCAACACAGACGCCAGCCCCTGAGTGGCTGGCTGGGCTTAGTCATAATGCCTTAGATTGTATAGGGTCTCTTTTTCTCTCTATTTCTTTCAATGCTTTTAACTTGAGTTAGCTACAAGTCAGTAGAGATTTTCTCCCTTAGTATATTTCATTATGTTTGGATTGTTTCATCCCTCGTATAATAATTGCTTTGGTATACTAGGAAGCGTAGGGTATAGCCTATCTCCGCGTATCTCGACTAGGCATCCTCGTTCCACTTGAGTACATGTTACGAATCGAGGAACTACAGAACCAACGTGTATATCCTCAATTCCTGGTTTTTGCCGGGTTCCGAACCGGTTTGTCCCTCAAACTATCTCCTGAGTAGTAGATGTAGCAGACTGCGAGGAATGACCTCCTAGCCAGTACCAAAAGAGTGCTTAATAATGAGTAGACTTATACGTAAATACTAGATGTATGACGTCTTGCTCGTATAACACCATTGTGCAAGGGGTATTTGTGGCCTATGAGCAGCCTAGTGAGCTATTGAATAGAAAAATCTTGTGGGTGCTGCTTATGATTACTTACTGATGCTCGGGAGGGTTCATCAAATCATGTATTTTAGCAAGAAATTAGCGTGTATGAGTGGGTGTGGCTGTAGCTTAGAGGGCTATCGAAGCCATTATATATAGCCGCACGTAGCTGTGTAAGTTTGTTGATGGTCTTCAAGTCTGAAAGCCTATTACTAGCTTCAACCTTCACCTCGGCATAAACGCACATTTACGGTTCTCAGTCAATTGCTCGATTTACGAGCAGCTTATTATGTTTGAATTTCGTCAAAAGACTACCTAGGTATGAGAATTATGTTGTCCGGATGAAAAATTATACTCCGAATCATCTATCTGCATACGCAAGGCAACGTTCGACGTTTTATTGTTGTTTAGTCACTTAGTCAACCTCAATAAGATTTTGTATTATTAGTCAATGCAAGCATAGTATATAGACACTTGTAAGTTGCCATTGAGGACAAGTAGGGTCACTACCTCGCTCGATGTTACCAGAGGAACTTGAATTGGCCTTTAGCTTTCCATTCCAACATCTATGCTGTGAACTTAACTAAAATTGCATAAACAGTCCTTTGTAGAGATATTGAATATTCCAGGAAAAGGATAGTTGCTAAGGTGAGCTGAGTTATTGTAATAGTAATACAATAGCGGTTTGGTAGTATTATAAGCAGGTTAAAATAGAGCTGTGTGTCGCTATCATCTGTGCTACATAGTGGTATGGGCCAGTCTCTAGAAGTACTGTAAGTAATGGATTATCAATCGAGTGTTGGGTGTTGGGGCTTTGGAACCCATGACAAAACTCAAATGAGTTACCATGCTAACTTAAAATCTGTGTAATGGCCGGTCTACAACCCCTCCATAGCTAAACAACAACAAGATAGAGTTTAGTTATAGTTTAGCTTAATCATTGTTTTGGTTACATGGAGAGGTTGCCCAGTAACCCGAACTCTAATGGTCAGCGTGTAGCAGTATAAGGGCCTGGTTCCGTGTGTTCCAAACAAGAGACATTTCCTTTCCAAAACATCAACAAATTACTACCACAATTTCTTTTGTCAACCTCCAAAAACCAATAGAATCCCATACCATCTTCCCTCAGCACCTCCAGAAGTCCCCGAGAACACACAGACACCCAAGAGATCTTGTCTCAAGAGTTTCAGCGTCCTAAAAAGGTAAGTATGGCAACTAGCTCAGCAACTACAGAAAGGTTGTGCTCATGAAATCATGCCAGACCAAATACAAACAACCACATCGGACGCAATACGAACCGATCTCGCCAAAAAGAAGTGTCTTGCCAAAAGGTAAGGAAGTTTATATAAGAACCTATTCAATATATAGAATTTGATTAGTAGCAGAAGGTCATTAACACAAAGACCACAGTCGACATAGAGAAATCATTCAACGCTGAGAAGACATTCGAGATGGAGAACACAATGGAAGCAAGAGTGTCGTTCACCGAAGACATCGCGCAACGACCCGGCAACCTACACCAGCACCCCAACGGGTGCATGTGCCAGACCTGCAAAGCAGCCATGCAGGAGAGAAACGATCGCCACACCCTGACGTTCACCGCCACGAAGGGCTGGCTCGCGAAGAACACGAAGCCGTGTCCCCGCCTGGGATGCGGCACCCCGATACAAAAGGTCAAAGGCGGCAAAGGCGTGCGCTGTGGGCAATGCGGACACGAGTTCTGCTGGACATGTCTCGAGCCCTGGAGCGGGCCCACGCGCAACAAACACGACAAGCTCTGCGGCGTCAAGAGAGCCAAGGCCGGCCTCCGACGCCTGGTATCCGACGTGCTGTCGGGCTACGCTTTGCCACCTCATCTATGGGGCGATTTCAACGGCATGTTTTTGGATATGTAGATCCCGAGCGCCCCTCTCTATCCAGAACTTGGGAGGAGGTCGAGGGATCACGAGGTGGAAAAACGGAACTCATAGGCCCCCCTCCAATGGAGCACAAGTGATGGAATAAGAAATTGAACTCATAGGCCCCCACAGATTGAGCACCAATGGTGGATAGGGAGATGGTCTTTGGGATGGATCTGTTATAAAAGGACCTGTCATTGCTGAATGAGTCTGTGGTTGAGCCCGTAGCAGGAGGCTCAAAGGAGACAGCGGCGAGACTCTGTTGCTTTTTTACCTTGAACCCCTATTCACCTCAAACTTGAATAGAAGGAGACCTCAAGGGTTTTTGTACCAGGACAGAGTAGGACGGGCCTGTATCAAAGGGGTACCTAGAATTAGGTCTGAGGCGTTGCGCCGCAGAGGTGATAACCGTCAATTCCGGTACTAGAACAGCACAGGTGGATGTACAGTGAATCTAGACAGATTCAATCTGCGGATGTTGAATGAATATATCTTGTACCTGCTATCACGCTATGTAAGACCTATCGCAACAGTGAATACGAAATATCTTGACGCACCATCAATTGACAATTTGACTGAGCCCTAATTACAACCTAGCTGTACCCGGCCTCTCTATGTGACCAGATGGCTTGGAGCCTCATTCTGGAGATAAGGGCCCGGATAGCTCCGGAGTGGTAATATGGGTCAATCCAATAGTGGAATCACAGAGGTGAGGAGGTGCTTAGTACAGCTGAGGGGGTGGCACTCAATCCAATGCCGTCATGAAAATGCGATAGTAGATGCCATTCATTTTATGCGCAACCTTTATGAAGGTTGTGGCTCACATACCTTACAGCTCATATAATAAGATAGTTACGCCTATGGCCGCCGCGCTTTACCAAATGTGGGTGGCGGGCGGAGAGCGACTAGGAAAGGGTGAACTGTAAGACCATGATGAAGTCGCATCTATTATCTCCTGATAACGCAATAGAATATGTGCTGAAAAAGCTGTCATCTAGCATACCAATTGAAGATCCTGCCACAGCAGAAATCTTCGCGTAGTAAGAACTTCCCCTCGTTGTCTGAAAGCGGGGTACGATAAGCTTGGTTGAGCAGGGTGCTGACTTATTACCAGCTGCCATGCCGCTTCAGAAGAGGATGTCGCAGAAACGGTTACCCTAGCCCAAGCCGCATTCCAATCGGGTGTGTGGTCGCGGGAATCGCGGCATCGCCGTGCTGATGTACTGGATAAGTCCGCGACGCTGCTGGAGGCCGAACTGCCGCAATTGATTGCGCTCGAAGTACGACAGACAGGACGCGCGATTCGCGAAAGTAGGACACAACCACACTCCCTATTCCTCTCTGGCGTGAAAATCGTTCTTCACTGACTGACCGCTCCTATACGAAGTGAAAGCGCAAGTCCCCTCGCTCGTGCGCTGGCTCAAGTACTACGCGGCGCTGCTGCGCGTCGAAGAGCGGCCTTTACTGCCGACGACGGGCAAGCTGCACAACTTCGTCGACCGCGTGGCGCTCGGCGTGGTGGTGCAGATCACGCCCTTCAACCACCCGCTGCTCATCGCCGTGAAGAAGCTCGCGCCGGCGCTTGCGGCGGGGAATTCGGTGATTGTGAAGCCGAGCGAGCTGACGCCGCTCACGACGCTCGGGCTCGGGCCGATTTTCAAGGCGGCGGGACTCCCCGACGGCGTGTTCAACGTGCTGCCGGGCTACGGCGCGGCAACGGGCAAGGCACTTGTCCAGCATCCCCTCGTGCGCAAGGTCGATGTCACGGGCGGCGAGGCCGCGGGACGCGCAATCGGGGCCATTGTGGGTGGGAATCTGGCGCGGTACACGGCCGAACTGGGCGGCAAGGCACCGCTCATTGTGTTTAGCAGCGCTGATCTCGCGGTCGCTGTGAATGGGATTGCGTTCGGGAGTTTTATAGCGAGCGGGCAGACGTGCATTGCTAGTACTCGCATCATCGTCGACAACAAGATCTTCGGCGCTCTGGTAGAGAGCTTGAAAGCCAAGACCGAGTCTATAGCGAAACGCATGGGTGCACCGACGAATCCAGCTTCGACGATGGGCCCCCTGGTTTCCGCGAAGCAGTTTCATAATGTGGAGAGGCTAGTGCACGAGGCTGTGAACAGCGGAGCGGCGAAGGTGGTAACTGGGGGTAAGAGGATGACTGGCATAAGTGCGCTTGATTGGACGGACTTCTCGAAAGGATACTTTTACGAACCCACTGTTTTGGTGGAGGCTACGTTGTCTCGGCAGGCATTCCAGAAAACTGCTATTTGGCGTAAAGAAATATTCGGGCCCGTTATCGTGGTCGTTGGGTTTGACACGGAAGAAGAAGCCGTGGAATTGGCGAACGACAGCGAGTTCGGACTCGGGGCGGGAATCTGGACCCAAGACATGTCGCAGGCGTTTCGGGTGTCGGAGCAGATCGACGCAGGAATCACCTGGGTGAATACCCATCATCGAAATGATCCTAGCAGCCCTTGGGGCGGAAGCAAGACATCAAGCGGCCTTGGTGTCGAGAATGGTGTCGAAGCGTATCAGGCGTACACGACGGCCAAAAGTACAATCATTAACTACTCGTCAACGGAAGAGACGCTGGCGATGGATGACTGGTTCAGAGACAGCGCTGGAGCTGTGAGATATGGCTAGTGGTGCATCGAGGTGATCTGCTCTTGACGTTGATGAAGTGCATTGTAATATTGAATAATTAATAAAGTCTAATCCATATGATAATATGTCTCCATGCTTAATATTACCTATTTGACTGCCCATCCGTACTCTGCAGGGCCCAGCCGCACCTCGCAAGCCAGAAGATGACCATGAGAGGCGTGAACAGCAGCCCAAGCACCGCCCCCTGGACAAGCTTGAAGAGCTCTGGTGCCCACTTTGCCGGATAATACCAATCCCCGTTGTGGTAGTGCCCGACGAGAGTGAGCAGGCCAACGGACACGCCGAATATGACTGGAAAGAACACGACAGCTAAGATGAGAGACCTGACGACCTGCGAAAATAGGAACCAGAGCCAATGTTTGACGCTTCTAACCTTGAAGGTCTGCTCTCGCCGGTCTAGGAGCAAGAACCACCGAAGATACCGCCATTTGGGTTCTGGGATAAAACCAATCGGCTGCACTCCACCTTTCCTCAAATCGTAATTGACGAGGATAGACTCTATAACCCAGGTGGTAAGGAATTGAATAAAGATAGTGACGGCCGTGTCTCCGGCAAGGGTGTTAGGGAACTGGAACAGCCGAATAGGACTGTCTACGGTGCCTCTATTGTGGTATAACGCTGGAGCTGAGTGAGTAACAGTATCATAGCTACTTAAGTAGACAGGGTGAGACGCACCATAGGCGATGGCAAAGTTGATCCCCCCCGCGACACCAGCGGCGCCTATCCCGTCGATGACGAAAATATAAAAGAGCTGATGAAGCGTAAAGTGGTCACTTGGCGGCCGTAGCTTCACCCCACCGCCGTCTTTGGGGTCGGGACTCGCACTCCCGCTTTCGTCGCCGTTCCTCCCGCCGAGTCGGGCAGCTTCGACGTCGGTAGTAGTCTTTTCGGTGGGATTTCTCGGTTCGAGTATGGGGTTTGTAGCCCAGGGCATGATAAAAAAAAATATTATTATGTGAGGGTCACGATGCAGGGGCGTGAGGGGGCACCAGGACAGCTAAAAATTCATGACTTCGCAGGTCGTGGGTGAGATAAAGAAGTCTATCGGATAGGCCGGAAAAGGCGAACTCTCCTCGCGACGACGAAGTATTAAAGAACAGTCGCGTTAGAACAACATGCGTCTACTACGATCTCACTTTCTCGCTATGATGTAAGCACCCAGGCTTATCTTCTGCCTTTACGTATTCGCATAGGGCGTAATGGCGCCCAGTGTGTTCTGCTTGCCGTTCACGTGTGCATATGGAGGGAGAAGGGAAGGTATACTCATGATATTTATTGCCTGGAGGGGCCTGACAACATGACCAGTCCCCCTAAGATCTACACGACCAGTACTCCACTTTGACTCCATTAAGTGGATATGATCTACAGCGCTAAAAC